>CAJQZM010028041.1:0-12075 GCA_907164665.1 Colias nastes | reverse complement strand
TTTAGTTATGAGCAACCGCCTGTACATAGGACGCGTCACGGGTTAAATTTGGATGTTTGATTTGTTGGATTTGTGCCTGAAAAGTCGTAAAACCGATGAAAATTAAGAAATTGTAAAAAGCATAGCAAAACATTGTACAAAGCATAGCAAAATTTGTACAGTGCGGGTTCCAAGTTTTTCAACTTCGCAAAACATGTGTGTATGAACTCAACGTTATTTACTTCATTACTGCTTTTTTGTGTCAAGAGGAATAAAAAAAATGGGCAAATGTAGAAATACAGATAATACGTCGTCTTCAAGTTACTGTGAATTCCACTAATAACGTGAAATCGAATAGCCGAAATGCGCATTACGTAAATGCATTTAAGCGGGATAATTAGTGGATGCTGCACTCACGTAAGCCCACTTGTGAAGGCCGTAACCCTGACGCTGACACACGCTGACATCCCTGACGCCCGCCCCCGCGGTCACGTGGCCACATGCCCCAAAATGGTTCACTCCGCTGGACCTAACTTTGTAAAGACGTTCAACTGTTGAGCGTAGGCGGGCTTTTATAGGTTTCCCATTTGCTAAGAAGTAGCTTTCAAAACACTTTTTAACCAGACTTTTAAATTTTGTACAACTTCTTTAAGTCACGTTTGAACATACAAGTCATTAATTCACAAAGTTAATTAATTGTTAGATTGGTGTTTGTGTAGATTGTGTAAATTATTATTACAAATTAACCACTTCACAGCTGAGTAGCTTTTGTAATAATTATGTAACTAAATACAAATAGTTTAGTTCTCGCTTATTCTCCGAGCTGTACTCGGTTTTCACTTGACTTGCTTTGTCCAAGTAATATTGCGTCGCATACTTTAAGAAAGACAAAACCTTAAGGTGCATTTAATGAAATGGAGTATAAACTGACAAAGGAAAAAATGCTCTGAAATTACAAAGGAAATCTGAATAGACTTGAGTCTAAAAGTAGTGAAAGTCTAGTGAGTGAAAAGTAATCCTTAGTCTAGAATTGATTCTAGACTAAGGATTACAGTTTAAGTAGGTGTTGAGTAAAATAAATGCATTTTAAATGAAATATTTTTAATTATCTCGAGTTCACGATTCCTTAGTTTAAACTTTCGAATCACGAAGTGTTTTATAGACAAAAGTATACTTACGTTACCTTTTCCTAAAAAAATATAAGAGTGACATTCTTATAACAGTCCCATCGGAATTTTCATAACACTCGAATGATTTGGAGCTATTTCTTTGCGATTGCGTTCCGTGTATTCTGGAGTTTGTGTGTTTCTCAGCAATTTTTCGAGCTACTGAATTGGAAATTCTTAAACTTGCATAGTTTGTAAATATTGTGTTTGCGTGAAGAGTTTCTTTTAAAAGAAGTTTGTTCGAGGACAGTAAAGTAATGTTTCCTTGTCACATGACTGGTTGAACAGCTTTTGTTATTGTTCAGTACCTACTGGGCTTAGAAATATTATAATCATCTAATCGTCTTAATAATTTGTATTAATAATAAATAATAAATAATAATAATAATAAACTCTTTATTAGCAGGTAGGCAATATTAAAATTAACAATTTATGTACTTACAATCTACTTAATCTAACAACCTACATACTAAAAGGATTGCCGCTCAGCATTTTACAATGAAAAGCATAGGCTTTCATTGCAGAGCTGATTTTCAGCGACACCTAATTATAAAAACGATCTAATCTAATGTATTAAATATAATAAATAAATATAAAAAGAGGAAATAATATAATAAATAAAATAATAAATAGTAATATATATTTTAAATAAATATACATAATATTGTGTTAATAAATACATATATAAATACGTGTGATAAAAATATACATCGAAGTCATAACCAGAATATTATATTGTGTGTAGGTACAATGTGCTTTAAAATCTTTAACTGTTTTTCTGTTTATTTAAGAGGTATGCTGTTAAATACTTATTAAAAGAGAATTTTGAATTTTGAATTTTTTTGTATTGATAATTTAACGCTGCAACTGTTATAAATAAATTAAAACGAATTTTAAAGAAACGTTGAAATAGATTTCAATCTATTAAATACAATAAAAACCTATTGAGAAGCTGTAAAACTATCGAGTTTTATTTATTGCTTTCGTAGCTTAAACGATAATTGTTTTGAAACGAAGTCTTATTATTTTGGGGGATGAAAACTGTTGAAAATTTTTATAAGTAGAGCGCTCGAAACAATTAGTAACATATGTTTCATACAGTGACCGCAATATTAATCGTTGAAGGGTAGTTTAGTCGGAAATTCGTTCTGTCTGTCGGACGCGGGAGATTGTTATTACAAACATTGCTTATTGGAAAGCGCCGGCTTTAACCGAGCCCGTAACGAGCACGCCTCCGCGCCTCCTCTGTGAGCCAGCTTGGCGGATGCACCTGTTATCGTGTGTCGTTTTACAAGGAAATGGCTGAAAAGTGATTAAATAAGGCTTATTTTTATTTGTGACACAGGATGTATTCGTTATCGTGTATAATTTTATTAGGAAATTGGTATAAAATTATTAGAATATGTTTCTGTTTCCATAACATACGATTTTATACAGCAATATAATAAACACAAAGAATTGGTAGCTTGAAAGCGTGTGCAGTTGCAGTTGCCATGTCAGATGTAAGAGTATCATTGAAACGGTACTTAGTTTATTCAATTTATCTTGTATCGTATTGTTCATTTTTGTATCGGGGCATTTAACATTGGACCTTATAGTCTTATATTTGATAAAAATCTCTTATAATATTCGTAGGATGGGATTTGGACCACTTGAAGAAAATATGAAACGGGCTTAATATCGAAAGCCAGGATTATTTTATCGAAAAGTAAAATTAATATCTGTTGGCCTTATGTGGCCCTCCACAATGGAATAATTAATGTGAATGAGAGATTTATAATATTAATCATATAAAAGATATTAATGGACTCATTAATTTACGAATATATTTTGAATCATTGGCTGATTAAGAATAAAAATAGTTAACTTATAACACATATACAATGTCAAGTCTTAATAATTAATAATAAGAACTCGGGAACCAGTTACTTATTATGCTGATAAAAAAGGACATCTTCAGTGACCGCTTGCGCTCGACGGGTAATATCCGCAACCATCCTACCGTTTATAATACTCTTTCTTTTCAAAGGTAAATTATGTCACTTTGACTTTACATTATTCTGGAAGAATCCGATCATTTTCCCGACAATATTTTAATATTTTTGATGTTAATAATCCGCCGATTAAAACAAAGTTACCTCTGTCATGAGCAAGTGCGTTGGTCGGAATAAAATTAAACCTACAGTATACAGCCAATTATCTTGTCTCAATATTAGTATAAAATAGCATTGGAGCTAGTCTTCATTAGAATGAACAAGTGTATTTGACATGCGAAGCAAAAACATTTTAATTAACTATATATGAAAACAAATGCAGTTAAACGGAGCGTAGTTGTTGTAATTAAACTTCAGAAAAGAAAATCAACCGTCATAGCCCGGGTTGGCTACATGTAAAATCCATTATTCTCTCAAATAACTAATTAAGAAATGTTCTGGATGGAATTGTTAATTAATTTCTCTTCTGCATAGTCTTTTCACATAAAGGATGGTTTAGCTAAATAATACTGAAACGATTTACTTGATATTGTATCTGATTTTAAGGGAATGAACATTTTGAAATGTTAGATATTTAGTTTTATAGCTAGCTTTTTTCTATTCTTTAGAAACTTCTCATTTGGGTATGTTGGTATTGGTCTGGACAGTCTGGCACCACACGCGCTGTGTGGTCGGTACGTCGCAATGAACAATAAGAAATATTTCATGCTCTTAAAACGAGATTAACTCGTTGAAATGTTTTAGCTTTTTGACTATGAACATAGTTCTATAATTTATAATTAAGAGTCAATTCCTCAGCGTTGTTAAGAAATCGCATTGTCTATATTCTATAGTTAAGTAAGTTGCAAATGTACTTGGTAGCCATTCATCATGGAATTGAATAAAACAATACATCTTATAAATTAATATCTATTTATATTCTTCCTTTATTCATTGCATCGTTATTTGATATTTACAAGAGTGGTTTCGTAGTAAATAAGCTCTACGAAGTATTTCGTAGCGAGCGCTCTACGGTGTAGACGTGCGGTCTTGTTGCAGGCTGCACGTAGACTGAGGTGGTGTGAGTGAATTTACAATGTCGAAATACAGTAGTATTGTTGTGTATACAGTAGTAGTTTTATTCATTGATAGAAGTTGACTTGTGTGGGTTGTTAATGACGGTATAAATGAATTACCCCTATAGATATAGATGTTTTACCTAACGAGTATCGAGGAGACATTTATTTAAAACTAGCTACAAATTGTTCGAATTCATATATATAGTTACAGTAAATTGTTTATTAAAGTATAAAATGAACCATTCTTTGAGTTTAAACGTAACAATAAATAGAAATGTTCTTATAGTTATAAATCATCGTAATGTACAAACTAATATTTGTTATTATTTCACTTGACCTTTCGTCTGTTCAAATGCTAGACGTCAAGAGCTGCATCGTACTCAAACCTACACTCAAGTCTCAAACCCACTTGTTGTTGTGATCTTATCCATTATAATAATATGTACTAGAGAAAAGCACAAAATACTTAGTCAAAACATTATTAGTTAAATTCATTTTGTACCTGAAATAGTCATGGAAAACAAATGATTAAAAATTGTTTTCATCTTTACGATTTTAGCATTTTATGTAGCGTCCGATTTAAACTAAAGTACAAAATATGAAAAAGATTCTGCAGCACAATATAGCCAATTAAAATAGCAAAAATTTATTATTGTATCCGCTACCTAATTGAATTGAAAGCTGCATTGAAAAATAACAGCAAATTGGAATAAATTTTTCATTACATAACGATATCGGATCCTCGTCGCTGGCCTGAATCTCTAGTCGAGCTAATTGGCCAGGTATCCTCTTACGCCTGCCCATTACCGAACCCGATATGACCAACGTGGTTTCATCCGACTATGCTTTTAAGGAGAGCTAGTTCCATTTAGTGTTGAATATTTGATTTCGAATGTGTGACTCGACACGAATAAGGACAGCTCGCACCAGGGAGGTCACCCTCCCCCAAAAAGATGAAATAGTATAGGTACTATTTTATCTTTTCATGCTACGAGCATGTGAATGCTATGCTATGCTTGTGTCTCTTGCGATGCTGTTCATAGATGGTGGTGATCGGTTACTATTAGACACACCACCCGCCCGGTTGCCCGTTGTAATATAAAAAACAGGCTTTCAAACTTATATAACTTATATAACTTATGGATTCAAATGCCGCCTCTATAGACGTCATATCTATACTAATATTATAAAGCTGAAGAGTTTGTTTGTTTGTTTGTTTGTATGTTTGTTTGTTTGAACGCGCTAATCTCAGAAACTACTGGTCCGATTTGAAAAATTCTTTCGGTGTTAGATAGCTCATTTATCGAGGAAGGCTATAGGCTATATATCATCACGCTAAGACCAACAGGAGCGGAGCAACGCGGGTGAAACCGCGGGGAACAGCTAGTTTCTATATAAATGCGTAGTCAGTCGTCTTTCAGTATGTATTTGAGAGTGTTCCTTCCACGTATCGCGATGAAAAATATGTCGTTATTTTCGTATTCCAATGCAGGTTTCTCGAATGTATGCTTCATCTTGATACGTGTTGTGGAAAAATGATGAATCGTTATAATGAGAAGATTCTATCACAGTGCGAGTCACTAAATAAATAGTCACAAAAAACTAGACGATTTAATAAATGTTTAATTTTGTTCTGAATTCAAGAAAGGAAAGTGGGGCGTGGTTTTTACGACTTTATTGATAAACATGGTTAAGCGCACTCAACGCGTCCAGAAATGTTATTGTGCTGTGATTTATGATCGCAGGGTCATTGCACGGAGCCCTTTAGTATGCGTGATGTTTATTAGGCGTGGCTTTCGTATTGTGCTGTGAATGCGTTGACGGGAAGCTTCTAAATAAGAAAATTATCGTCAAGCAAAAACGGCCGTTCCCCTTTTTCAATAAAGATAATGTTAAAGAGTTAAGTAGCTTTCGCTCCGTCGGATTTAAAATGTTTCAAAGCTTACTTAACGACTTTACCGAAAACAGGGCAATTATAATATAAGTGGGCCAATCCGAAATGATTATGTAATTGGAAAAATTTGAAATCTGATAAGATTTGGAAAAAGTCGGATAGACGTCAGTGGAATCTTAGATGATATTTTGTAATCATGAAAATTAGTGAAAGGTAAAAACTAGAGTAAAATAAGATCGTTAAATGCTGCTATTATACGACGCATCATACGGGGATGCACTAGTAATTTCTTGATAAATATAATATTTCCTATCCCATGTCACATCAAAGGCAGCGTGGAATAAACTCCATAACTGAGCAACCGAGAGTTGCGACTCATCTAGGCGTCGAAACTCGTTACGGATCCGCAGAAAGCCGTCATGGAAATATCAGCAACATAACTTTCCACGTATTTACGTGGAAAGTTTTTCATACTCAAAATAAACACCTTCATATTATAACGAAAAAGTAAGAAAATAATAATTCTTATGGAAAATAAAAGTTTAACAGTATCATTTCAAGATAACTAACTACAATAAATTGGTGCTTTAAAAACCAAATATTTAAACTTGCTTATTAAATTTGGTAATGTAAGAATATAATATTAATGTCTCGTGCTTGCTTCAATTAGATATATTTCAGACTAAAATACGTATATATATCAAAGTCCGTTTTTGCAACTGCTTAAAATATTTTAATTATTGCACATTACGCCACACGATGTCAAATTAAACGACTGTTCTATTAAAATATTGATTTGAGCTGGTTAAACAGAGTAGGCTCAGTATGTAAACAAACTCAATCGAATTGTATCAATGCCGGTAGTGCCCTAAACTATACTATAATATTATAAAGCTGAAGAGTTTGTTTGTTTGTTTGTTTGTTTGTTTGAACGCGCTAATCTAGGGAACTACTGGTCCGATTTGAAAAATTCTTTCGCTGTTAGATAGCCCATTTATCGAGGAAGGTTATAGGCTATGTATCATCACGCTACGACCAACAGGGGTGGGGCCACGGGGGTGAAACCGCGCGGAGCAGCTAGTTAATAATAAAGTAAATAGAGAACTTCCTATCGCATATAATAACTGCAGCCTGGAACATCCGAGGCTCAATTTAATTAATCTACTTCCTTCATTATACAGCTAAGACTACAGCCGACGGCGGCGGGTAAAATATATGTTATGCATTCATAATATTATAAGGAACATACGCCTTATGAGGCTAACGAATCTGCCTACGCCAAGCTCTCTTCAAAGGAGGAAATATTACTATAAATATATGTATTAACTAGCTTCCGCCCGCGACTCCGTCCGCGCGGATTTCGGTCTTCGCGTGGATGGTTTATTTTTGTAACTCTGACAATGACATCTTATAAAAAAAAATTTAATCACATATTTGGGTTTGGTGTCGATCCAGTAACACCCCCATAAACATCTTCTAGGAAGGCGGACTGGATTTAATGAAAAATAAACAAAGTTATTTGAAAACTATAAATAACAGGGAAAAATGCACTTAACGCTAGAATATCAAGAGTTTTTATTTGTAAATGGTTTCTTAGATATTGGATTGCAAAGACCAAGTAAAATAAAATTTCCAGACTGCTTTCTAGAAATATCGCTACTAATAAAGTTAACATAATGTAGATAATATAATTGAAACAATTCTGTTAAATTGCTTCAATTACCGGACACCTTCGCTGATGGTTTCATCGTAATAGAAATTTAATATTAATAGTGAGAACAATAAGCGCTGCACACAGGGTGACGGCTCAGGGTCGCAATCAGGCGTCACCTATAAGCGTCACCAATAAATTGTATGCGATATATCCGATAATGGGGTCAGGTCAGGGATTCTATTTTGTAGGCAGCATTCGTTTATCTAAACTTCTAATTTAATAAGTCGGTCATTGTTTTGTTCGATATAAACATTTACGTACAATATTCGTTTTTAGAAACCTGTTAATTAACAATATCTTTGGTCTTTTTACTTAGATATATATGGCTTATTTTGTTGGTGTTAATGAAGCGTGTGAAGCGTGGGTGCAAGGCACACCTGTTTCGCTGATCGATTCTTACGAACCTTCACGTGAAGGTAACTAGGCTTAATTTATTAACGAGCAACTTAAAGAAGGAGCGATACGACATCAATTGAAGCCTGCTTGTAAAGAATAAGCGGAAAGCGATACTTAAGAAGCGATTTGTCGATTTGTCCTCGTCGATTGCCGGCCATTATTTATTGATAGCGCCGTCAGTATCGCCCCATTTCTCCGAAGGAATTACAAAACTTGATAAAATAGTTTTGTTATAGTTTTTGAAGCTCGGCCGGGTTCCATTCGTTTAATTATTCACTTGTTTATTTTGTTCTCTAGCTCTATCTGTATTTTTAATGCTCAAAAAGTATTCGGTTTAGCTTTTTAAAATGAATGCTGTTTTAATTGGTGATTTTCGACGATATTGTTTCCAGGGTCTTTAGACAAACGTACTATGGAATAGAAACTGCTAACGCTAATTAGTGACATAAGCTCATGACATTTTGGTAATGGTTCTGTCACACTACCAAAGACGACGACGACCACAACCAAAATTCCAATGTTGCCGAAATTTGTTCAAAATCAATATTAAAATCTCCCGTCATTCTAGTACTCGGAAATAAAAAATTTCGAGGTCAATTAATAAAAAAAGAATAGGGTTTTTTGCGATTTTCGCCGAGATGGTAAGTTTATCATACAATCACCTGAACCAAAATTGTAGATCATCTAATTATCTATAAAAAAGGTTAAATACATTTTTTTCTAGGAGCCACCGTTTCTATGAAAAACCTGTTTGTTTATCCATTGATCTCAAAAAATTTTTTTCCAAACACCAATACGACAGGAAATTCTTAAATTTCATTTTTAATTGTGTTTTGCACAATTTTATTTAATTGCGACTGGATGAAAATTTTGTTCGTGGTCGTCGTTGTCGTTGGTAGGGTGACCGAATCCTTAGGCAAAACATCATACGCTTATGTCAATTTCTATCGATAGCGTATTCTATTCCTTGGCGTTTTGACGTTCGTCTCGGCGCAGGTCGGAATGTGTGAACGTGGTTCGAACTGCAAGGGATTGGAATATGCTTCCTGAATCTGTATTCCCCGACAAGTACAATGTGGAGGTCTTCAAGAGAAGAGTGAACGGGTACCTTCTAGGGAAGCACACATCTTAGGCATATCTCGACTAACCATCAGGCGAGATCGTAGTCGCTTACCTATCATACAATAAAAATAAAGTGGCGGCACACGCGCTTTCTTCAGCCGACCAACATACTGGACAGACATACCGAGCAAGGCGAGCCTCGCGATGAAAATGCTTCGCAAGTCTGCTCGCTTTGTATGAACCCCTCTTAAAGAATAACAGCTAATCTGTCAAAATGGAATAGAAGATATCTACTGGATGGTGAGCACTTGTTGTTCAAGTCAATTTTAGGAACCTGTTTAGATTATATATTACTTATACATAGATATAAATAGACAAAATAATATAAAAAAATATTCTATTATATAATATGTATTTGAAATAAACGACCTTAGATAGACTTCTAAGAAAGTAATAATAATATCAATTTATGCTATCTGTTTTTATTGAATTCAAAGAGCTTTTTTTTTCATTATAATCAAATCTTGATATTTTAAGTCCTATTTTGATTTATTTTCTACTACGGCCTACTCGTAAATACAGATAATAATCAAGACAATTCAAATACAGATCTTATTAATGTTGGCTTTTCTCAAAAATTAAGAAAATTTATTTAATAATTATAAAAATGTTATTGAATTGTTTATGAAAACCATCGTAAACGTAGTCTACATCAAATTAGGTACACATTTTTAATTTTAATTCAATATCAAGCAGCCTTAGCAAGCAGCCTAAAAACTTTATAACTTAGTGATTGCAAAATAAGGTTAACATCAAAAACTAATGGAAAACATTGAACATAGAATTTGGTAGGTAATTTAAAAATAATGTTTAATAAATTAATTATTATAAAAAAATTATAAAACTATATAATATTATTATTAAACTAAGTAAATAAAAAATGTTGTGTGGTTTTATGAAACCACGGTAAAAGTGAAACTTTCCGAACACTGCTTTATACCTACTCGGCAGCCGACCGTCACGCGACATGCGCTACACAGACCAAAAAGTTTGAGACGATGTAACAAAAGTTTCACTTTAAAAGTTTCACTTTAAAAGTTTCACTTTAAAAGTTAATCGGAATGATGGTCAATATTATTATTAGGGTAAGGCTCTTCGTGAGGATGATAAGTACCATCGCCGCTTCGGTCCGCTCTCCTCTTGATCATATCTGTTGTAGCTGCTTTTACTGAAATGTACAGAAATTTGCTTAAATAATGACGTCATCAGAGAGATAAATATGCTTTTTATTTAATTTCTTTGTTGTGTTAAATAATGTGTGATCTTCCGTTGTTGTTTCTTTAATTTTAAACAAGAATATTTGTTGCATGTTTGGTATAAAATATTAACAAAATGTTGTCATCTATTAGGTTCATACTCTTACTCTCAAGCATCTTACAATTTTGATGAAGATACTTAATTAAGACATAACTTAGTTTTAATAAAAAAAAAAAATAGTAAACGCGGTATAAGCAATGAAAATTTGTATTGGCGACGAATATATCGCGATAACGTGGACTCAATTTGTAACGCACGAAGTGCTTTTATTGGATTTTGTATGGGATCAAGTAATAAGGAATATAATAAAGGACAGGTCATCAGAAACATGAATTCTTTAAAAAAGTAGTAAAAAAGTGAAGTCCCATGTCCCCTAGTGGGGTAAGGGGCAGATGCATTATACATCTGTTTCACTGATCGATTTTCTTTATGGACAAGTAGGTGATCAGCCTTCTGTGTCCTACTAGACCGAGACATTTTTTTTTCTTCGTCTCCACCGGGAATCGAACCCAGGACCCCTTGGTGTTACGCTCACGCGTCAACCACTGTACCAAGGAGGCGGTCAAAAATGAATTCTTTATTCCCTTGTTTTTTTACTTTTATATTTAAATTGTACAATTTGACAGCCTATCCAAATGATAATATTGTATTTCAAGACTCACAATCATACGCCCATCCAATTTTCGCAAAGAAGTCGATGAAATTCGTGGATATGTTGATCCTGCCGAGTTCAGATGTTCTGTAGTCCCAGGGGAAGACGTGGTGGTAGTTGTGCCAGCCTTCGCCTAACGCTGCAAGACTCACGAGCTGGCTTTCCACCGATTTTATAAACCTATCAACGAAAAAGTGAAAATTATTGTTCTTATCGCGATATCAACGTTGCGTAGATTTGTTCTTTTGTAATCACTTTAATTCACACGAATTATAATAGTAATAGAATTCATACTCATAAATTGGGGTTCATTAATATTATAGTAGAGTGCCGTAAGGCATAAAAATGGTCAAACCTCGGAACCCAGGGCCAGTCAATGAATCTGTATATCAAGTATGAGACTGCATTATTAAAACCTCAAATAAAAAAGTTAAAAAAAAAAATTGACCGATCTCGATTTACAACAATTTTTAACAACAATTTACTGAAAAATGAGAGGCGGAAGGGGGAAAAAGTGTTTATAGTGAAAAATTTTATTTTATTTGTAATAAATTATATGTGCAGAGTAACTTCAATGTTAATTTATTAGATTATCGTAAAAAATAAGTTACAAAAAAAATTTATCATTAACTATACACATTGTTACATCATTGTACATTATTGTCGTCGTCGTCGATCTCGTTGATATAGATTGTAGGTCAATTGTAACAATACTTTTTAATTCTGCGAGTGAAAATTGACAGTCATCATTTTCTTCAATATATTTGAAAATCTGCTCCATTGCTGCATCTACTTGCATTGTTACTGGATGAATTTTTTTCTCCCTCTGAGTCTGTTTTAGCG
>CAJQZM010028040.1:0-10928 GCA_907164665.1 Colias nastes | reverse complement strand
ACTAGCTTACCGCCCGCGGCTTCGCCCGCTTTGTCTAAAACCTAATAAATTATATACTAAAACCTTCCTCTTGAATCACTCTATCTATTAAAAAAACCGCATCAAAATCTAAGAAGCTAGTACTATATAATAAGGAAATTTAAATTTGAACTAATGAATGAAAATCTAATATTATTATACCTATTGACATATTTATTAATTTTTAAATAGTAAGTAAGTGATATCTTTCTATAAAATCTATTAGGTACGTTTATAATTATCTTATATTGACAAACGTTTTCCTAGAAATCCTTATCACTTAAGTGGTATTTAAAACAATATACGACCTAATAAAATTCATAGAAATCGGTCAAGCCGTTTCGCAGAATATTAGCTTCACACACGAGAATCTAATATCAATATACTTAACTATAACAAGATGTTTTCTTTAAGAAAGAAGAAAGAAAGAAAGAAATTTATTGTTCAAGTACTTAAGCCTTGTTTTATTCTATGACAAGTTACTCATTAAATTCAAACTCAAACTCAAACATTTATTTATTCAATTAGAATTCTTCTAGAAGCACTTTTGAAACGTCATTACATATTTTTAACATTTACCACCGATTCGGAAAGCAGTATCTACGGAGAAGAACCGGCAAGAAACTCCATAAACTCCATTCAATTTACGTGTTTACTGATTGAATTACAAAACTACTTTTACTACAAAATTACGCTGCCATTGATTCGATATTCAATTATTAAGTTAGGTATTCCATTTAGACCCGAAAAGAATCTCTGCGACAAACTAATTCTTTTCCTTTTTACATTAGATACTTTTGGACAATTTTCAACTTTATTAACTTTTGTATAAGTTCTGTATTATGTTAGTAGGTACTTATCGAGGATAATAATATTAGTATTGATGGATCTCTTAACTTATGACTGTCGTTGTTAATGATAATGGATGGTGGTTATTTCTGTTTCAATTAATACATGACAAGCAATATGAAAAAGATTAATAAGGCGGCATAAGGCTTCTACTGCGAGACAAAGACAACTCTACAAGACTGGGTAATTTTATACCTAGTATGCTACGAGTAAGAGTACCTACCTATAATAAAGAGGTAAATTTTCACGTCATGTTTATAAAGGAAGCAGCAGCAACATGTCCGACTACTTCTGTGCGAAATAATTAATTTATTTTGAAAAAAAAAATGAAAGCATTTATTTTAATTCAATAACAAAACCTACAACTGAACAATTACTCAATACAAGTAAGTAATTTATGTTTAAAATTAAAAACTTTCAAACAAATTACAAGTCACAACCCGCATAGATAACAAAATAGTTCATTGTACAAGCCATCCATTCAATATAACATACAAACTCACGAGTCACGACTCAAATGTGGGTAATTTTCAAAGCAGCCAACATAATATGGAGTTTTGAGATAAATTCTCAACTCCGTATCAACTTTGCGAGCTCATTACTTGTGCGTATCGGACATATATGAAACTTTCATAGATAAATATTTGTAGGAAACTTGAGCGTAGGTAATCCGCGATGTTATAATATGAAAAATCGAGAAATCAACTCGATTATCCAATAGATACGATGCCTTGAAGAAATCGCTTCTAAGAAATAAGGCCGCCTTTTTGTACAATCAAATTATTGGCGTAGTTTCGCGATGATTTGATACATTTCTGAACAGAGATGCAACAAAAACAGCCTTTTTCTCTCAGGAAATATGTAGCTTTGTACCTACTGATGAAAGAATTACCAAAATCGGTTGTAGAGTCAGAGTACAGCATCAAATCTTAAATAATAGGATTACAAATATAAAAAGCTTCTTGCTTCTTTCTTTATATCTAACACAATAAGTAATCGATCTATTTAAAAAAGTCTTTAACTATGTTGGAAAGCTACCAAATAACATAGACTAGTTTTTGCCTAGCACAATATATTTATATTCATATCATATCTAAATCTAACACCCCTTAATCAAAACTTAAATCTCAGAAGACCGTTTCCATTGTCTTGTCGAGTGTGTGTAGTTACTAACGAGTTAGCGAGCCGTGACGTCTCGTTGTGGACTGTGCGAACGTGCTCCTAACTTCTTGGGACACTGTGATGTTAGTCTGCAAAATGCCTTAGCTCTAAGGTTTCTGTTGTTTATGAGCATAAATTTACTTCTGAATAGTATACTACAAGGTACCTCGACTTTTACTAAGCTATGAAGATAAATGACATACGCTATATGAAATTTATAATTGTAGAGTATTCGAAACAAATGCTTTATAAAATGAGATTTTTTTTTTTTGAATAGAAAAAATTCGTTTACGGGGCTGGATTCGAACCCATGTCTTTCGCTATGCCGGGCCGACGCCTGATCTCTCGGCCATCCGTGATTTTCTACTCTTCCGTTTTCTTTCTAAAAAAATTATATACTGTAGTTGAGTTCATTTATCTTAATCAATTAATAAGTTTTTCCAAGAGGTATGCTAAACAAGGAAAAACTCATTTACCTCTCTCTTTAAGTATGCCTCGTAATATTTAAAACATATTACCATTATAAATGGCCCGTCCGTAACCCAGAATATAAAATTAACATAACCACACACAACCCTTTACCTTTTGGTTGCATCATAAATAATCATAATTTCACTTAAACTGGGTTTCCACATCTTATATAATTGATAAAGAAACATGAATAAGTAATTATTGCGTTAAAATCTTTCCTTTGATACTCCGTTAAAAGAAAAAAACAAGACGTTTCACTACAGAGCCTAGCTACAGAAACATAAATGTCTTACCTATATATGAACACTAGAAAACACAATACTCCATTTCACAGTCGGATAAAAGGCAACCAATACCTATAACATCCTATGTCAATTCAATTCAAATATTAAACGTCATCCCCATTTAAATTACAATAAAACCTCCTTTATCAAAACTCTGATGACGCTGGCAACATTACAATACAATCTGTCAAACCTTTTCCTTGTTTACTCTGTGGCGCCAATTTTCCCGCCCGTCACCTCTCAACAATGGCGTCTTGATGATATTTTCGTTACCCACTTTAATTATTATTTAAAAAAAATAATAAGCAAGCTGTTCGCGTGAAGGATCGTAATTAAAAATTATTATATGAAGTGAATCTCGCACAATTTTATTCGTATTGAATTTTAATATGTGAATTCTATGTAAAAGCTTATAGAAAACTTATTTATAGTTTTATTACGTAACTACGTGTGTAACTATTATTATTACGATTACACAATACAGTTAGTAATGCGTAAATAGCGCATATTCATATATCTATACAATATACATATATCTATAAATAATGTAAACTAACTATTTCACAGAGCTTTAGGTAAACTAGCGCAATCGTATTATTAATTTTCAAGCATCTGCTGTGCTTGATATTATCCTTAAATACCTTCTTAATAAGTTAGCCTTGGAAACATAATAATATCAAATATGCAAGTTAAAGTACCTACTACCTACCGTTATAATTGTAACTTCACTTTAATTTATTAAGGTAGCTCAAGTTATTAAGCAAGTTATTCAGTTCTATGTTAATTTTATCTAAGTTAAAGAAGTCAGAATCTCACCTAATTATTTTACCTTGTAATATCTGATATTGATAAAAACAAACTAACAAAAAAATATCTCTGCCTAAGCATAATTTTTGTCATTTTGATATATATTATAACAAATTTAAATTGTTAATTCATAATATTACTAAACACATTTTCAATTGTTCACTACACTATTTTTTAGACCAATACAGAATCAAATCCACACCCTCCCCTACTTAAAACTGCACAAACTGCTTCATCACAGCAATAAAAAAAAAATGATAAATATGTATAAAAAAAACATACACAGGTAGATAAAAAAAACTTTTCAAATTACAATAGACCTAGACCCCACAAAACCAATGTTAGTGCCAAGATCAAATATTCATTAACTGTCATCGCTGCAAGCAAGTGGCCATCTCAATTGCAGTAGTGGCCCGCTTTTAACTGCGCTGTCTTTGTTTGGTGCGAGTGCTAGCGATTATGTTCAAATTAAAAATCATTTATTTTCCAATAAACACGGTATACCAGCATGTTAAGCCGTTATTGACAGCATGCAAATTATTTATCCATATAAAAACAATTATGTCACTTAATTTTAATTTGCCATATATAAATCAAATGTCAAACAGCTATATAAAATTATCATTACATTATTCATTACACAGTCACACATACACAAAATTTCAATATTACTTATATTATAACCATATTATGTTACTAATCGCCGATGGATGAATATGGGATAAGAAAAAGATAAATAAGGATATGTACATTGTACATCAGATCCTTTCTCAATTATTATAGAAGCGTTTCAATGACTATGAAAGAGTATACAATGAAAATGTGTAATTTACACATAGGTATACAAAAAAACATAATTTGATACATTACAAGTACATCACGAATAAAATTACATCACAAGGATAGAATTTTTTTTTTTAATAAGTTTGATCGAGCGCAAAACTATCTTCACATCTACACAAAATATTCACAATCTACCTCATGCCTCATAAATGCCTAAAAAATACAAAAAATAGCTAAAAACGCTATAAAACCAGCCACACTAAAATGTACACCCTCCCGGTGTCTCATTCGTAGGTTTTTTTCTTTTAAAATATTTCACCGTTACGCTTCCATGAATTACTTGCGAATGTTGAAACAGGGCGACCTTTTCATTCTGAACTGTGCTCATATATCAAAACCGAAATAGACCGTTTCTTTTCTAGATCTTAAGACAAAGTTAGGTAGGTAGGTAAGTTAAAAGCCACAATTTGTCATAGAGTTTTTAAGAAAATTGTTGTAATCCATACTTCCATACTAATATTATAAATGCGAAAGTAACTCTGTCTGTCTGTCTGTTACTTAATCACGCCTAAGCTACTGAACCAATTTTCATGAAATTTAATATGGAGATATTTTGATACCCGAGAAATTTTTTTACATAAAGGCTGGTATGTTAATTATAATTAGTAAGTCTACAAGAGATAATTTTTATTCAACGTGAGGTACCCGCAAAAAATAATATTTGAAATTATTTAATTAAATAAATGATTAATATCCCAATCACTATAACAATCGATGTATACAGGGTTAGTTTTCAATGACCAGCCAAAATTTAAAATTAAGATCTAGATATTAAACCAAAGGTACATTTGAAATATTATTGTCGAATAAAAAAAATAATAATAATAGCATTCATTTGAAAATGTCTTAAAAATTTCCTAAATCGTAAACACGCGATAAGTTCAACGACCTCGCCGGCGTCTTATTGAGAATCAATGCACTTGTGTGCGTGCGCGCATCGCCAAATTTATGTGTGTGCTAACTTCTACCTATCTAGGTTGTTGAACTGAATTGTGCTTTTGTAATGTCCACAGGTTCGCTTTTTAGTGGCGGACAGGAATGAAATCTAATTTTAAAAAAAAACGTTTTTTTTTTTTCATTAGATCGAAAATGTTATCGATTCTGAACCATTTCTGAAAATTTGGCCGGTCATTGAAAACTAACCCTGTATTTCTATAGAACATAAACCCGCCATACCAAGATAAATGTAACCAACATCAAACTACCCGCAAATTCAACAATAACAAAATTGAATTTATTTATTGCTAGCATTCTACCTCTATCTTGATTTAATTTGTTTTTAATGTATAATTGTAGTAAGTACCTATAATTATAACGATTATTTTAAGGTTTTCAGTTAAGGTAATTAAGTATTGTACTCACCATTTTGTTATTTGCATTGCAAATAAAATAAAAATAACTATCGTTGGGGAACGAACCCAATTTCGCTAATGCAACACAAAACCACAAGAGAAACATACATCCATACCTTCGAGACGTTTATTTATTCAAAATTAATTTGTTTGCCTACGCAATAATTATAATTCCGTATTGAATTTTCTTATTTTGGATTTGTTTACACTTGAGTTTATTCATGGAATTATATTTTTGTCTTTTCTTTCGTATGGTACAATATACCTGAAGTACCTGTCAAAATCATCAAGCCGTTTAAATAACATGTAATAACTCCATGGTAAAAAAAATAAAGGAGAAAGTTACACATTTATTTCAATTGTTACATTCATAAGATATTCCTACATTTCTGTAACATAACAATAAACACAAATAACAACATATAAAAACAATATACCTACATAAAGACAGTCCTCTCTTTCTTACAATCGTGTAATCTATAACTACCCTCATATCGTTTAAGATCATATTTTCAGTTGTACATATAAAAAGGTAACTACTGTATTTATTTTTTAACTTAATTCACACAACTCAGCAACCTTGAAGTCTCTACAACTGAACAACTCGGTCCCACTGAAAATTCCGAACACGTCTGAGGTCGAACAATTTAGTTGGTTTTGTTTTACAGCGTGATAAATACATTTCTTTAGACACTATTTACCTAGTAACTACTATACATAAATTCTATAAACACTATATTAAGTATTTTCTTGTGCTTGATTTTACGTGAACATGACACAGAGTTCGAAACATCGAGATAAAGACGACACAACGAAAAAATCGCTTTCAAATCCGTTCAAAATTTAAAAATTTTGAAATGTTAGCCCTTTTTGTCAATTAGGTTAAGTACCTATTGATCAAAAAGGCTAACATCAACTGCGAACCACCAAACAGAACAGTTAGTTGTTTATTCATCACTATCAAAGGCTTCAACTATTTAACCGATTTAAACCAGGTATGCACCATAAACACCTAGATTACTTTTAACACTTAAAACACCTAGTCTCGTGATTGATTTAATCAATGTAAAACACGGAACAAATAATTATATTACCTCATTATATATGTTTTCCACGCATCGCCTTCCGGTAACGCAATCAACTACGTAATATGTATCATTATGTTTTCACTATATCAATTAAGAACCGTGTGTTTTCAATCGCTTTCTTCATACGCGAAAAAAAAAAAACGAGGAAGATGTTCGTTCAGAATAAGGATTTTTTTATTGCAATACGTTACTTTAGCATTAATAACATACCTATTTAATTCTCTAATAATTTTTAAGTTTTTTTTTTGTAATAGTAATTTTCCTAATACGACTTTTTCTATTAAGAGACATCTTTAAAACTAAATGCATCTTAACATCGACACTATTTTATCAAGCACGCAACACGCAAGTTTCCCTATTCCTTTCCGTTGAGCTATCACTACGCTGCAACCGCATCAAAACCAACACATCACGTTCTAAGCAATTAGTCAGACAAATTCACAGACTATTTCCCGGGCGCTTCCGTCCCGGCGCGGTCGCTTAAACGAGGGAAATTAGTCAATCCCAACGTAGATGGAATAAAATAATAGTTAACAGCATTAATGTGGTAGGGTTGTCAAAATGTAAAAGTAGAATATTTTCTTCTAATACATACTACAATATATAAATTCAAAAACAAATGTAACAACTACTATGTCTTCCTATATTCAGTAGGTAAATAAATAAAACACCACGGCCTTTATTAAACGAAACACTAAAACGAAAATTACATTCAAGTAGGATGTAATACTGACGTGTATTGCTAAAGTAAACGCGAGAAAAATATAGACAGAAAATTGACTATAAAATGAATATTCGTTCAACGTTGTGAGTGTTCCGAAACATACATTTTCCTATCTTTTCTCGTAGTAAGCAGCCCTTGGATTTAAATCACATTTAAACGTACCTTAAAACATAATAAAATTTAAAACTTCAAATGCACAACCCTACCCTTAACTTACCTTTTACCGAAGCAACGGTTGTACGTTTAACTGTCCGGAAAAGGGGCTTTTAAATAATCGTTAATCAAATAGTGCGTGAGCTTTCAGCTTCCGTGGAGCGTTGATCGAGCAACTATTTCTTGTTAAACCTTTATTACTTTATAGGTTTGGCCATCATTACAATCTCTACTTACAAAATTGAGTCTTATATACAGGCTATTAAAGTTTAAATTCGATTGCATTACCATCAGGCGAGATTGTGGTCAAGCGCTTCCATAACATACAATAAAAAAAATACAATACAGAATTACGTATGACAGTCTTGAATAAATAAATCACATGAAAGCTCTAAACTAAACCACGGTAGACACATTCATTCTACAGAACAATCAAATCCCGTTTAATTACACCAATAAACACATTTCATTCTGAACAACAAACGCACATGTTAATAATATCCCATCTTGAAAAGCTCATACGTTTTACTCTACCACAACAAGCCATACACAAGATATAGTGGCGCGATTAAATACTATTTGAATTAATTATGCGCAATATAGTGACAGCGGTGTTGACACGTCGACTGTCGAGCGCTCGAGTGGAAATGAGCGTCACAGCTTCGCGCGCCTAAATTTGAATATCGAACGACCGTTCAAACGTTCGAAAATTGACGTTTTGATTGGCCACGTTAGTATAATCTGTGTTCCGATTAACATTCATTGCTTTAATTGTCCCTCTTCACAATGGGCAGCGTTGGCCCAATAAATGATCGTCGATGTTTGCCGCCATTACGGCGATAATGAATAAACATCTACAATGACGGGCGATCATACACATTTACACCCACTACCCTATCGTGATTGCACTCGACCAACGCTGCCCATTGTGAAGAGGGACCCTAATCTGTGTTCCGATTAACATTCATTGCCTTTAGAGCCTTTGCTTGTAAACGATAAACAAAATAGGCTATTGTTTTGTGTTTAGATTGTTATAAATTTGGTACAAACTGTTGTTTTGATATTATTGTTGTGTAAAATTATTTAACGGCAAGGGCGTTATTGTGAATCCATTAATTCGGCGAGGTGTTAGAGCAAGGGTCTTCAACGTTTATGAAGCCAAGGGCCAACTATACTTTGATATTTGTTCGGTGGGCCGCAATAAAACAAAAACTTTTTATTACTAGCTGCGCTCCGCGGTTTCATCTGCTTTTTTCAGTTCCAGTAAGAATGTTGAAATAAAAACTAACAATAATATTTAAAGTTATTTATTATTTAATTTTACAGTACTAAAAGTAATTGAAATTGAAATCAATGAGACGATTGACATTGTTTATTCTTAACTAGCTTATCAATATCAGTCCCTATGGTGGTCGTTGAAATCCTCAAACTGTTTTCTAGGTGAATATCGGTGATTCTACTCCTTGTCTTCGACTTAATGTTTTTCATCCGAGAAAATAACTGCTCGCACAGGTATGTGGTACCAAACAGAGATGTCATTTTCAGTGCATGGTCTCTTATCTTAGGAAAATGTGTAGTAGTGATGTATTTTGAATAGAACTCGAACAATCCTAAGTTGAATTTGTCTTTCAAAGAAGAGTTGCATTGTAATTCTATCAACTCCATCTGAACATCATCAGGGACATTTTCGACAGAAACATTGAATGGGCGAGCAAACAAATTCAAGCTTTTTTCATGTTTTCGGAAATCGGTAAAACGCGACTCGAATTGTGTTTTCAGATCCAGCAGCGCGGTAATATATTTGTCCATGTTGAGAATTCGACATGACGATAAATGTGGAAAATGCGTGGTTATATTATTTTTTAACTGATTGATCCACAACTCCAACTTCACTTCAAACGCTTTTAAAGCGTCAAATAGTTCATGAACCATATTATCTTTTCCTTGCAATTTCTTATTTAAATCATTGAGATGTGCTGTTATATCAACAAGAAATCCAAAATCACTTAGCCATGCTTCATCACCAAACTGTGGAATAGCTTTATCCTTATTAAGCATAAATGCTGCAATTTCTTTTCGCAAATCGAACACCCTTTTTAACATTTTTCCCCTGCTAAGCCAACGAACATTACAGAAATAGGTAATGTCACCATATTCGGCGTCTTGTTCTTTTAAAAACTCCTGAAATTGCCTGTGGTTAAGACCTCGAGATTTGATGAAGTTAACGGTTTGTACTCATAACGTCTTGAATATTAACTGACTTAGCACTTAAATTCTCTTGATGTAAGTATGATACAGTGGTACTGTATTAAAGAGACATCGGGATTATTTTTCTTTATTAAAGCAACAAGTCCTTCGTTTTTTCCAACCATAGATGGTGCGCCGTCTGTGCAAATTCCAGCCAAATTTGATAATTTGAGTCCATATCTATCTATGACGGAATTGAACGATTCCAACACATCACATCCTCTTGTACTGCCTTTCATAGGAAAAAGAGCAGCCATTTCTTCGGTAACGACAAAATTAACGTCAATGCCGCGAATGAACACTGCCAGTTGAGCGGTGTCAGTTATGTCGGTACTTTCGTCGAGTGCAATGGAGTAATAAACAAATTGCGACACGCGTTCCTTTAATGATCGTTCGATATCATTAGCCAATTCTTCTACCCTCCTTGCGACTGTAACGCCGGAGAGACTTATTTTGGAAAAAAGTTGTTTTGGCGAGGGACATAAAACTTCTGCTGCGGCCTCCATACATTCTTTTATGAATTCACCGTCGGTAAATGGTTTTGACTTCTTAGCAATTTTCTCCGAAATTATGTAGCTAACTCTTACACTTGCTTCACTATCTTCATTTTGTTTGTGAAAAGAATTCTGTTGTTTTTTAAGTTGTTTCTTCAGAGTCTCCACCTTATCAATTCGTAATTGTCCTTGAAGATGTGCAAACTTACTAGAATGTTTTGACTCATAATGACGCTTGATATTGTATTCTTTCACCACAGAAACTGATTCATTACATACGAGGCAAATGGGTTTTTCCCCGACACAGACGAAAAGATATAAATTCGTCCATTTATCTTGAAATAATCTGTGTTCATCAACGACCTTCCGTTTTCTACTTGAACTTGCTGCCATCACAATAATTTGATATTACTAAATCAAGTTACAACTTGTTTAAA
>CAJQZM010028038.1:0-10988 GCA_907164665.1 Colias nastes | reverse complement strand
AGAACAGCCGAGAATAGTTTTGGTGACATGGGATCCCCTTGTCTCACCCCTTTCTGTATTTCAAAGTCTCTTCCAACTCTCTCAAGCCTAATTTTAGCCGAAATGTGACTGTAGATGTTTTTGATGAGGTTTATATATTTTTGATGGACTCCCTGTAGTTTTAATGCCACCCAAAGATAATCGTGTCTTATAGAATCAAACGCCTTGCTGTAGTCTACAAATCCTATATAGTAAGGTTGATTATATTCATTACATTTTTCTATAAGTTGTTTAATAACAAAAATATGATCAAGTGTTGAATAATTGCTTCTGAAGCCAGCTTGTTCTCGAGGTTGTGATTCATCCAAGGTGTTTGATATTCTGTTTAGGATTGTTTTAGCAAATATTTTGTATAGGTTAGGCATTAGACTTATTGGTCTGTAGTTTTCTATTAATTGTTTGTCTCCTTTCTTATGCAGTAAGATAATCGTTGTGTCGGTCCACTGTTTAGGTATTTGTTCAGTCTGATATATTTCGTTAAATAAATGGGTAATAATCGGGAGAGTCTCTGATGCAGTCTTCTTTAAAATTTCGTTGCTGATTTTATCATCGCCTGGTGCTTTGTCGTCTTTTTGGGATGATAGGGCCTTTTCTACCTCACTTACTAGAAGCGGTGGTATTTCTCCATTTTCTTCGTCCATGTTATAAACTTGATTTTCTATAGGTAATGTAGCGGTGTCCTTGTATAGTGTTTCGTAGAATATTGTAGCAGTTTCTAAAATCTTTTTTCTATTTGAGCTTGTCGTGTTAGTTTTTGTATTTTTTATTTTAGGTATCCAATTTTTGTCTTGACTTAAAAGTTTTTGTGCTTTTTTCACTCCACCCGTCTTTTCTATTTGCTCTTGTATTAGTTTAATTTTTGTTTTCTTTTTAAAGTTTCTTATGTTCCTATTGATCTGCTTACTAATTTCTTGTATTTCTTTCTTGTTGGATTTTCGATTTTTTAATAGTTCTTTCCTAGTTTCCAAAAGTTTTCTTGCTTCGTCCCCCACTTTATCTCTCTTAACTTTCACAGATATCAAGTTTTCTTTTAATTTTATCAGGTTCTTTTCTAATACGTTATATTTGAATAAGACTGATTTATCGCTATTTATCTGCATTTCGTTATTGAGTATGTGGCCAAAACTTTTCAACACATCATCTGGAATTGGTGGAATTTTGTCATAGTTTTGTTTTATGAATTTTCTTGACCTTTTTGGTTCTATTGATTTTATTGTACCTCTCAACAATCGGTGGTCTGAGTTAAAGTTAAGTGTATTAATGACTTCTACGTTTTCAAAATATTGTGGCTTATTTGTGAGTATAAAATCGATTTCGTTGCAGGTTTTGGCGTCCGGGGATATCCAAGTCCATTTTCTCTTAAATTTCTTCTTAAATAGTGTGTTCATGATTTTCAGGTTAAATTCTAATGCAAAGTTGATTAATCTTTTTCCATTATCATTTCTTTTACCGTAAGTATAAGGGCCCATAATCTCGTTTTCAGATTCTGTTTTTTGACCTAATTGACTGTTGAAGTCTCCCATTATTATTAAATTGTCGTACTGTGTTTCTTTTAATGTATTTGTTAATAATCTATAGAAACTGTCTTTTTCTTCTCTATCAGTTTGGTCGTGTGGGGCGTAGGTCTGTACAATTGTCCACATTTTGCTGTAACCTGGTATATTTATCTTTAACATGATTATTCTATCCGATATTCCTATGAATTCTTCTACTTCCTTTTTAAGAGCAATATTTATTAAGAAACCAACGCCATTCCTTCCTTTTTCCTTACCTTTGTTGAAAAATATATATTTACCTTCTACTTCTAACATTTCTTCTTCATTTCTTTTTGTTTCACAGATACCTATTATGTCCCAACGTATTTGTTCTATGGCTAGTTCAAATTCTGCTTGGCGTTCCTCAGTTCTCAAAGTGCGGACATTAAATGTGGCAATGTTGAATTTTCTATAATTTAAAGTTTTATTGTAGGATGCGGTTGATTGGTTTGGAGGGTTGTAGTCTGAAACCCCACGGTGACAAGCCGGATTGGGGAGTGCTATATTAAAAGTTCTTCTAGTTTGTAGTTGGTCTGTAACCAGTGTCAGCAAATCTATAGTATATTATAAAGCTGAAGAGTGTGTTTGTTTGCTTGAACGCGCTTTCAGGAATCACGGGTACGATTTAAAAAATTATTTCACTGTTACATAGTATATTTATCGAGGAAGGCTATAGGATAAGAGCGGAGCAATGCGGGTAAAACCGCAGGG
Source organism: Colias nastes (assembly GCA_907164665.1). Taxonomy (NCBI): domain Eukaryota; kingdom Metazoa; phylum Arthropoda; class Insecta; order Lepidoptera; family Pieridae; genus Colias; species Colias nastes. The sequence continues at coordinate 8,703 of CAJQZM010028038.1, read as the reverse complement.
CATAGCTAGTCGATAATAAAATTATAATACCCTTCTTTTTAATAACAATTACAATAACAAAACTGCATCCAAAAAGCAAACACTTATTATTTAAAACCTTCGTTATTTGATAATAGATTAAAGGTTTTTTTAGATAACATTTTTATTATACGATAAAAAAAAATGGAAAAAGCTCGTTTTGAAATACCATTTACATTTTTAATTATACTGCTCACGCTTTTTTCTAGAATGGAATTCCTATCGTCGAGATTGTATAGCTAATCATTTTTAAATAAAAATCATCGACATTTTTAAAGATAAATTTAATGGTAACTTTATTCTTTAATGGTATTTTTTTAAGTCCTATGAATATTAAAATGCCAAAATGTACAATTAATGTCTCGATCACATTTGTGGATAGAAAATTAGAAAAAAAATCAAAAAGAATATTCGATTGAGTTTGCGCAAGGCTAGTTTAAGTTGTTTTCTTTCCTTCCATCTCGTTGAATGAGACGGAAAGATTAATTTCATCAAACAGCCTGTCATAACAAATATTTTTTATTAAGTTTGATTTTAATTTTATTTGACGCTCTTTCAATAAATAAAACGAATTATCTTACTAGCTTACCGCTTTGTCTAAAACCTAATAAATTATATACTAAAACCTTCCTCTTGAGTCACTCTATCTATTAAAAAAACCACATCAAAATCCGCTGCGTAGTTTTAAGCATACAAAGGGATATAGGGACAGAGAAAGCGAATTTGTTTTATACTAGGTATTTAGTGATATTTATAAATTCTATATTAATATGCATATGACGTCACTAATCTATTTGATAGAATATTCAGTCCAGACCAGTGAACATGCACTTGGAAGACCTCATTAATTCCCGAATTAAAATCAACTGGGTGCATCGTAAGAAATCAGAGTCCAATTTAGTTGGTCAAATAAATGATAATTCGCTTAGTTGTAGAGGGACTTGGTATAGTTAAGTATGGGGTAATGGCAAAAGATTGAAATGTGATGATGAAAATGATAGGTTGGTTTTACCCAGCAGGTCAAGGATATAGTTAAAAATAACTAAAAATACTAAAATAAACTCATGAAATTATTGTATTGTCACCGATCCTTGATAAGTGTATACAAAGTTTGAATTAAATCTGACCGTTCAAAGTGAGTCAAAATAAAGTTTAAAGCTAATAAAGCATTATAAAATTGCTTGAAGACTGATGAGAGACTAGTATAACATACCTATATGATAAAGGACCGCCTCTTTGGTACAGTGGTTGACGCATGAGCGTAGAACCGAGGGGTCCTGGGTTCGATTCCCGGTGGAGACGAAGAAAAAAAATGTCTCGGTCTGGCAGGACACAGAAGGCTGATTACCTAAGGAGTATGGCCGCCAAAAATTGTACATTCAAGAAAAAAAAAATGTCCTTGTCATTTTATATAACACCAGATTTTTTTATATAGTAATTATGGTAGTTTTTAAATAGTTTCAGCTTCACTATGTTATATTTATCATTATATTAATAATTTAAATTAATTTTGAGTGCCTTTAACAAGCTCAATATTTTTTTTTTTGAAATGCTTATTTTCCTTTCCATACTAGAATCATGTGTCCAACTTAGTCATCTCACACTTTGAAGTCACAAAATTATGCACAAATCTATTGATACCTGTAAAATTTTGGTATTTCTAAATTATTCTGTAAACTTGTGGATACTTTTAACAAGTTCTAATAAAAATAACATAAAAGAAATTAATATAAAACTCACTTAAAACTATGTCTCACTTTTTTTCACGAATGATACTTCACGCACGGTTACCATAAAATAACACCCTAAATAACTAGATATCCAAGCCACATAAATATTTTTAAGTAATGGCAACACCAATTTACATGTTGGCCAACCTTTAGAACAAAAAATCGCCATTTTGTTACTGTCAAAGTTGATCCAAAGGTAGTCGGCATTTTTGTCTCGGAACATTTTAATAATTTTGAGTGAGAATTATGCAAGGTAAGAATACAAATTTACGATATTATTTAAATTATGTGTGTAGCTTTAGTGTTCTAGTAACAAATCAAACTATGCGGCGTCTTATTACTACAAAACTTTGACGAATAAAGGCTTTTTAAGTTGTGTCCAACCATATTTTGATTCACGAATGATACCATGTGTTACTATTATGTTACGTAACATTCGTGATCGGCTGTTAGGGGTAGTACTCACTAGAGAATCTAAAGTTAAAAATTTACTTTTTTACATAAAGAGAACCCACTTCAAAAACTATCATGTTTCGGAAGTTAGTAACTTTTTTACTATAATAATTCGTATTCGTAATTAATATCATAAGTTGTGAATGATTCTTGCATTTGTAAGTTTTATAGAAATACAAAATTTGAGAAATAAAACTTTTTCTTTAATATTTAAATTTGTTTTATTGAGTTTTAAAGTAATTTAATCAAATAATTTAATTAACAATATAAAACAGAAATGTAAAAAAAATCTCCTGCATTATTAGTTGTAATGTACACTAGGCTTAACAAAATCACGTATGTTACTATCAGTCAAGTATGTTACGGTGTGTTATGATTTCACGACTGTTATTGTACAATATTTGGCGGCCATACTCAGTACTAGTCCCTAAAGAAAATCGATCAGTGAAACAGTATGTATAATGCATCTGCCCCTTACCCCACTAGGGGACACGGGACTTCACTTTATATGATAAAGTTAGAATAATCTAGATATGATAGACTTTTTATGATAGTTAAAAACTGGTAAATCGGTGATTACATAGCATTAGGGCTGCCTAATAAAAACTATACGAAGGAATGGTAAGCCGATTCGATCTTCGCTACACAAAAGTAGGTAGCTACCTAAAACTTATTTTGTCAAGTATGACACCATCAATGTAAAATTCACTTGCCCCACTAGGATTTAGTTATCAAATTCTATTTAATCAGGAACATTAGGCATTGCAGTAGCATTAGAGATAATTACTAAAGTTAGTTAGTCGAAATTAGATGCAACGATCGGATCTGTTTGGTTGCGGTCACGTAGACGTCTCTGGTTTTGCTGGATTAATGAACTGATATATCTAACTTTATAGTACACTAGCGGTAGGCTTTATAGTACCCCGGCTTCGCCCGTGGTACCTACATGTTTAAACTATCCTATCTCTCAAGTTGAATCGAACTGCACATGGTGTGCGAATTTTATTATAATCGGTTAAGTGGTTTAGGAGTCCATTGAGGACAAACATTGTGACACGAGATTTATATATATTTAGTACATAAATGTAGTACTTACTATTTATTGTATGTAATCTTTTTACCTACTTGTCAGTTATATTATACGCAGACGATGGTATACATAGGTATATACAGTTTGAAGTGATTTAAATACAAAAACTATATACAATTTAAGTTTCAAAAACTATCATAATATGTCACTCTCGAGTCTGCAAACTATCTACAGACACAAAAAACGTTTTATAAAATCGCTCCGTTCCGACGCGAAAGAGAGACAAACAAACAAATTCACTCTCGCATTTATCATATTACGTTACTATTATAATATATTCTGTGATATTACTAGAAAGGATCCATACAGGTAAATAATGATCTAGAATAAAAGCATTATATACATAAACCGTTGTTCCCATTGCAGGAACATAGTTTAAGTTATAATCCACCTTTAGCCAAGTGCGAGTTGGCACACGTCACGTATCGTCTACCTTTGTAGTTCTACGAAATGATAGTCTGTAACGACTTACCTTTTAATAAAACCCAGGTTTTGTCCAAATTCTCGTGTATGGGTGGGTGGGTGTATTCTCTGTAACAATAAAAATACTTTTGAAGTGAAACTTCTTTATCGGGGGTGGACAAAACATTTGTGTGACATTTCTGCGTTACGTTACGCCGCGCGTGTGACATTTTTGCGTTACGCCGTACTCGTGACATTTTTACGCGCCAACTTTTTCTTATCCCTACCACGCGTGATTCGACGTATACTTTCTCCAGCGGAGTAGGGATAGCGTACCGTTTTAACGTACGTCCTACCACTTTACTTGACCGTTTTTCTATTGCACTCGTATTTATTTCCAACGCTCTATAGTGACGTGATAATATTATATTAAAGTGATCAGCACAATCAAAGTGTTTATTTTAATTCTAATTCCAGTGAATTTCAAAAAAAAGTAAGTAATTACATATCTTTTTCTAATACTTAGGTGTAATTATGGTATTTATTTTTCTAAGTTATTTAAAATTAACCTCACTTTTTGATTGTATTTTTCAATTTTTTCAATTTTATTATAATATGTATAGATACACTAACACGTGGGTGGAATTATGTATAAATTTTTTCTAATACTTGAATGTTATTGTGGTACATATTTATTTTTCTAATTCTAAAATATTTACAGTTATTCTCAGTTTTTGATTGAATTTTTTAAAACACCAACACGTGGGCGTGATCATGTTATTTATTTTTCAAGTTATTTAAGCTTAACCTCTGTCTTAATATGTATATATTATGTACTATGTGCGTCATTAATTTCTGACTGTTTCGAGATTTGGTGCAAAATAAAACAGTGTGTAAATAAAATTAAACAATTGAGTAAAAGTATAATTTCATAGATAACACGTTGAGAAGTTCCCTGTATAAATATATATACATATCTTGTATAAATACATACATAATATGCCTATAGATCTTTACTCAATTGTTTTATTTTATTGATTTTTTACAAATTTTATTTACACACTATTTTATTTTGCACCAAATTTCGAAACAGTCAGAAATTAATGACGCACATATTATATATACGTTTTAATATAGAATATTTTATTTTATGCTTTTTTTACTATAATTAATTAATTTTCTTTCATTTGTTCATTTAATTTTACAAATTTTATTTACACACTATTTTATTTTGCACCAAATTTCGTAACAGTCACAAATTAATGACGCACATATTATATATACGTTTTAATATAGAATATTTTATTTTATGCTTTTTTTAGATTTCGACATTAGGAATTTATATTTATTACCTCTATTGTTCGAACAAAAATAAGTTACCGCCTTTAAGAACTTGCCGACAATGTAAGTACAGTATTGTTTCTTAGAAAACATTTTAGGAGTATACGATAATAAATCTATGACTCACGTTAACACGTGTTTGCTTGATTGGTGTTCAATTATGATTTTGTGAATTCAATATTTATATAAGAATAAACCTCAAACTCTTTATGTCCAATCAAAATCCGCCTAAGTCGAAATCCTTTATAAGTTGAAAACTCTATATAACTCGAATTTTTTGGCGTCTCCCTTGGTCTTTTGAACTACCGCACGAGCTGAGCGAGCGAAGCGAGCGAGTCGCGGCAGTGGCCGGCGTAAATATTCAAATAGGTAGCGAGGAGCGAAGCGACGAGCATCTTAGGTTAACTTTTGAACTACCGTACGAGCCGAGCGAGCGAAGCGAGCGAGTTGCAGCAGCGGCCGGTGTAAATATTTAAATAGGTAGCGAGGAGCGAAGCGACGAGCATCTTAGGTTAACTTTTGATTTTTGAACTACCGCACGAGCCGAGCGAGCGAAGCGAGCGAGTTTCAGCAGCGGCTGGTGTAAATATTTAAATAGGTAGCGAGGAGCGAAGCGACGAGCGTGTTAGACTAACGTATTTCTGTAATATTGTATACAAGCTGTGCCGCGCGGTTTCACCCGCGTGGCTATGCTCCTGTTGGTCTTAGCGTAATAATATATAGCCTATATTACTCGTGGATAATGTAGCTTTCGAATGGTGAAAGAATTTTTTAAATCGGTCCAGTAGTTTATGAGCCTATTCATTACAATCAATCAAACAAACAAACAAACAAAGTTTTCCTCTTTATAATATTAGTGTAGATAGTAAATTATTTTTTGAAAAATAAGGTCATAAAGAAGTTTCACTTCTTACGTGTGTACTCTAGTACACGCACACATTTTTTTTTTTAAATAAATCTAAAATACAATTAGGTATAAATAATTAGGTATTACAAAATATATTCTTAGTGCATTTGATGAATACCATAAAAGTTAAATAGTTTTTAAACGTATATGTACCCACAGGCAAACATTTATTTATAGTGAATTTGAATAGATACAATATAAGATTATTATAATATTATTGTTAACTTATATAACGCACGACGTTAATCATACATTTTTTTCAACATATTTGTTACCTACACATCTAATTGTAACATTACTTAAATATTCTGTTTCAATCTATACTAATATTATAAAGAGGAAAGGTTTGTAATTATGTATGTATGTATGTATGGTTTTCACGCATAAACTACTGGACCGATTTCAAAAATTCTTTCACCATTAGAAAGCTGCATCTTCACTGAGCAACATAGGCTAGGTTTTATCCCGGAAATCTCACGGGAACGGGAACTATGCGGGTTTTTCTTTGAAAACGCGGGCGAGGCCGCAGGCGGAAAGCTATAGTCATAACTAAACAACATTGTAGCCCCCGGTATATTTCTCACATCCTAATATAACATAACGAAAACAAAACACCATTTACTCGCTGAAAAAAACACCATTACCTCACATTAAACAGTGCACCTAAAATATCAAAAAACTGGAGCAACATTTGAATAATTCATAAAGTTCTCGCATAGGAGTCACGTGCCAAAGTTGGTTAAGTCAAAATTTACATAATCCTCAATATGGAGCTTGGTAGCTAAATGGTATGTGGTACGAAGATATTGCTAGGTTGGATTGTTACTGAAATCGGTAGATTCAATTGTGTTTTTTAGCTCTCCTATCTCTACACATAGGAGAGACTATCAGCCGTTTGAATCGAGTATTTGACGTTAAGAACGTCTCAAACCATACTTAAATAAATGATGCTAGAATATTTTCTTGTATATGACATAAGTTTTCTCAAATCAATCTCAATTCAGAATCCGGCCTTAAAAATATTAAAACTACGGCAGTACAGCAGTACTGAATATTGTAATGAAATAAATACAAAGTCCCAAAGTCAAAATTTACATAATCCTCATTATGAAGCTTGGTAGCTGAATGTTATGTGGTATGAAGATTGGAATAATGCTATAACCTTGTGGCAACTGCAATCGGTGAAGTTTCAGTTGATATTCACATTTTTGGCTCTTATCTTAACTATTATTTAATTTTATTTTTAAAACGAAATAATGTACCTAGTAAAATAAATACGAACTGCCAAAGTCAAAATTTACATAATTTTCAATATGGCCTTTGTATGGCCTTGGCTAAATTGTATGTGGAACGAAGATATTCTAGATAATGCCAGATAAGTATACCTTGTAGTATTGTCAGTATACTTAATCGGTAAAGTTTCAATTGATATTTTTTGGCTCTTATCTTGGACTACACAAAAGAGACCATGTTTGTATTCAGGTTCATTCTATTTTATATTACTTTAAAGAATATGTATTTTCTAACCATTTAATTATTATTTGACAGTAGCATAGACATCACTACATAGTATAAAACAAAGTCGCTTTCTCTGTCCCTATTTCCCTATGTCCCTTTGTATGCTTAAATCTTTAAAACTATACGCAACGGATTTTGATGCGGTTTTTTTTAATAGATAGAGTGATTCAAGAGGAAGGTTGTAGTATATAATTTATTAGGTTTTAGACAAAGCGGGCGAAGCCGCGGGCGGTAAGCTAGTTAGACAATAAGATTTTAAAAGCCTAAAAGCACGTTTTAAACTATTTTGAAATTTAATAACTAGAGTCTAGAATTAGAGGGGTAAAGGTAAAAACGCATTAGAATTATTGATCTTCTAAATAACAGTAGCTTTAAAACTGATATCAAATGTGTTTTAGGTACCTAGTTTAAGCATAGATAAAACCGCTTTCTAACAAGTATAAAAACTATATAAAATAGTCAAAACTATACTAAAATTGTGGCAAAACAGAATAATATGATGAAATTATTACGAAGTGGCAAAGTTAAGTCAAAATTAACATAATTCCAACGTAAGTAGTCAGCATTCCGCCAGCAATAATAATTCCAACTTGTTAATGATAAACAAAAGTTTAACTTCTTCGTAAAACATTATTTTAGTTTATAATTTGTTTACGCTTGATGAATTATGATTAACGATAATTAGGCGCGTGAACACGAAGCAGATTTTCGGTGGTAAATATTTTATTCTGGTTAGGAAGTTTATCTATATTATAAATCTGAAAATTAGTTTGTTTGAACGCGCTAATCTCGGGACAGTAAAATAATTTTTCAATTTAGATCGTTCATTTATCGAGGGTATAATAATATTATGCTCATGCTATGACGTAGCGGAACAATACGGGATAACCGCGGGAAAGTTTAAAGTAATTTTGCACAATTATTTTTTCATTTAAAAGATTTAATTAACCCTAATTAGGTGTGTATAACAAAAATTTATTTCGCTAAAGTTGACTTTTGTTTTTATGTCAAGGTATTTGCTATTTTATATAGTCACGTTTAATACATGTATTAAGGTAGACTAAATAATATACGAAAATTTAAGAAGAAAAGCTGGAAGCACATTTTTATACAGTATACACGGAATACATTTTATGCTGTATGTAAGATGTATCTAACATCTAGGTAATAATATGTTTATGAAAAGTTAAGATTACATATTAAACACTTGACCGTAATTTGAAGCTTACTTATTGAGAAGGCAC
>CAJQZM010028037.1:0-15796 GCA_907164665.1 Colias nastes | reverse complement strand
ATTTTAATGATTAGATTTATATGGTTTAAATATATAAACCTGTGTTTGAAAACCATATTTTATACAATATAAATTTTGTGTTATTTAACCTTCTTTTCTTCCATCATTACACCAGTTTCAGTAAGACACTTTAAAAGTACTATAAAATTTTCCAAGTAAATCAATCCAACAAAGATATATTCGCAATCGTGGGGTTATACTCGCTAATTTACTTACAAGGAATTATCGAAACAAAATCGTTACTTACAAATACATATTAATCTCTTTTAGCACAAAACATATAATTTGACTAAATTATGCATGAAGAAAATGCATTTAACCACTCTATATAGATATCATCTTCGGACGCTCCGGGAATATGACAGTTGCCGAACAGTGACGAAGATTTCTATGCGCATTATTACTTTTGGATTACTGTACATATTCTATTATGGCGCGCACAAACTGTTCCGTTTACGGATGTAAATCTGAAATCCCAGAAGGAAACAATATTTCAGAAAGATTGTATTAATTGTATCTATTGAATTAAAATCAAAGCTATGTATATGTTGTCCTCATTATTTTCTAATCAGATTGTACATCCCAATGCGAATGCATTACTTAGTTAAATGTTATAATATACAATTAAGAACATCCAAAAATAAAGTGTCCACGTAAATAATATTTAGCAGTGCAATATCTGTAATTATATATAAATTATGAACAAATAATTACATCAGATTTAATAATCGCAATTATTTTGAATGTACATATGAGTAAATGATTTCATCATAATATTAATAATCACAATTGTTTTATTTCCCACTAGCTGCTCCGCGCGGTTTCACCCGCGTGGCTCTACTCCTGTTCGTCGTAGCGTGATGATATATAGCCTATAACCTTCCTCTATAAATGGGCTATCTAACACTGAAAGAATTTTTCAAATCGGACCAGTAGTTCCCGAGATTAGCGCGTTCAAACAAACAAACAAACAAACAAACAAACTCTTCAGCTTTATAATATTAGTATAGATTTGTTGCAACCCTAGCGTATTTTCGTGTGGCAGCGCTGACGGCGGCATCGCGCGACATCAAAGGCGTTTCCTTACTGTAGGAAATAATATTGTAATACTGTGGTTAAATCGTCAACGTTTCACGATTTGGTCATCCACATTGGGCCAGATCGTCGATCTGGCCAAACGTGGATGGCCATTTCACGAAATGCGACCATTTTTGTTTCTTTTTTAAAAAGCGATTCGCTTCTGGCACTCGCCGGCCGCTGCCGCGGCACGCTCGCTTTGCTCGCTCGGCTCGTGCGTTGTTTATTAAAGTCTAACCTTACCTAACCTAACTGTTTTCTATTGAAAAAACCATTCGCTTCAGGTATTCGCCGGCGCTACCGCGGCACTAACTTAAATGACAATAAACAAGTTCTTAAAATATTCTGCATTTTTTAATGTTTTATGGGCTCTCTAAGATATTTTATACGATCTGGCCAAATGTCGATGACCAAATCGTGAATCGTTGACGATTTAACGATCTGATCAAACTATGTTGGCCATTTCATGAAATGAGCAAATCTACGATATGGCCACGACATGGATACGTATATTACAAAAAAAAAAATATTCAATGTACAGTTTTGTATACATATGTTAACGGAAATGTATGTAATCCGTCATTGTATACAATTCCTAGGAAATGTATGTAATTCCTAAAATCGCACGGAAATGTGTGAAATAAATTTTTTTATACTTATGCATTTCACATTTCCTAGGAAATCTATACATTTCCCAAATAGCAATCGGAAATGTAAAACATATACGCGGGGACAGCGGGACGAGGGGACTGATTACTTGCCAAATGAAAATTTGATTTTATAAGAATAAATATGAGTTGATCTTGTGATACTTACGTTAAAAGTTAATAGATAGTTAATTTTAGAAATGTTCAGTAATAAGATAATAATATGAACATATTATTATTATTTTACGGTATGACTGTTACCCGATTGTCTCAATAAGAGGTATAATAAAAAAAAACAACGTGTTTTATTACAGAAAGCATTTATGTACTTTATAGTTTATACATACATTTCCTAATACGATATTGGAATTACATATTATATACAATTTCGAGGAAAATTATACATTTCCTAGGATATCTATGCATTAAATAATTTTTTAAACAATATTTTATACATTTCCTGAATGATATCGGAATTGTACACAATATATCCTAGGATTTGTATACCTACAATTCCTTGATTTCATACATTTACGGGGTAACATATTATATACATATACGGGGTGTCCCAGAAGTCGACGTCAAGCCGAAATTTTCTGACACCAGTTACCAGAAAAATTAAAAAAAAAATTTAATCATAAAAAAGAAACTGTCTTCATTTTACTCCAGTTCACTTATTTGCGTCCGTATGTCATAAGCGTCACTATCTGTCTCGCTCACACTTTATGGAATGTTACCATCTTATATTTAAGCCATCTGAAACATTAGGAACGCTTTAGGTACACTAGAATCGTTTTTTTGTAATTTCAAAGAAATTTTTAAAAACAGACTTTGTTTGCCAAAAAAAAAATTATGGCCGATCTAAGATATAACGGAGTAAGTGTTATACCATGTTAGAATTCTTATTAAATGCGCTAACTTTTTAAGCTACTTGCCAAACTCGAGTAGAACATTTTTTTAAGGACGATCAGTTGAAGTAGTGCGAAAAATTAATTTTGAAAACTTGGTACGGTATGACATTTTCATACAAGTTGGAGTGAACGGCACAGGGTTTAGGATCACAGGTTACATAAAGCACTATTCGGGATGACGTAAGAGAAAAAAAATTGGCAAAAAGTAAATATTTAAGTAACAAAAAGAATGAAAAATCTGTCACATGGACATTTTCTGGACTAAAAAAAAATCCATAACTTCAAAAATACATGACTTAATTTTTCTGATAACTGGTGTGGGCTGTGGCATTCATTACCTGTCAGAAAATTTCGGCTTGACGTCGACGACGTGTTTGCTCCAGTAAATAACGTAAACAGGTTATGAATACTACATGCAGGTATTTACTGGAGCAAACATACCTCTAGGATCTACCTATAGTAATAATAATAATAATATTGTAAATCTTTCTTGATTTGATTGATTGCATCGCGACTGTAAGAATAAGGTACTACTATGAATTTTATTTACCTATCTATAGTTGCTATCGCGTCAATACTCAGCCCGTGGAAACTAATTTACAGAAACTAAACTTTCTCAAATAAATCAAGACTTATCTTTTTATATTATAATGTATTATCACTATCACTACATAGTATAAAGTCGCTTTTTCTGTCCTTATTTCCCTTTGTAGGTATGCTTAAATCTTTAAAACTACGGAATGGATTTTGATGCAGATTTTTTAATACATAGAGTGATTCAATAGGAAGGTTTTAGTGTATAATTTATTAGGTTTGAGACAAAATGGGCGAAGTCGCGGGCGGTAAGCTAGTTTATGAATATTATAACAATACTATTATAACTTACCTTCGACACTTAGTTATCTTTTCAATTTGAAGCTTCTTCAGATCTCGTTTCTTAATTTTTTTAATTGAATTTCTTTTGTTTCCCATTTTCAACAAATCAATATTTGGCGTAATTATAAAACACGGCGCAGCAATTTGAGCGTGGTCTACTCGTCTCAACGGAGCGATAGCGTCTGATGTATGAAATAGAATTATGTTTGAAGCTCCTGGAGCGTGCGAAGGAAGATGATTTCTTGCGGAATTAAAAACGTAGTAAGTGACAATAAAATGTTGTGTGGTTTTATGAAACCACGGTAAAAGTGAAACTTTTTTTCACACTATAGACATTTAACTAAAAATTATCGTATTTGTACGATAATTATCGTACGTATCGTGCGTCACGCGACATGCGCTACATAGACCAAAAAGTTTGAGACGATGTAATAAAAGTTTCACTTTAAAAGTGTTTTATCGTGATAAGACCAAAACTAAAAGTTTTCACAAATATTTTAGTATAATTGTTTATGAAAAAAAGAATATCATAGATATTACCATGTCAAGTAAAAAACGTTAAAGTGTGAAATTTAGAGGTAACTTCGTGATTTTTTTCTATCGAGTCAAGTTTAATATTTTATGTTTTTGATCTGACAGAACCCTCGAATATATCAACAAGTTTAACATATATTTTATTTTTTAGATTTGGTCTAGAATATTCACGTATTATCTAAGTAGATTGGTAAAACTTTATACCCGGTTTTAAATCACAATTTTAATTTAATAAAAATTTTATGTTCTGAAATATTATAAAAAAATTATCTCAATGCCAATATTTTGTGGAACAATGAAATAGGTATTAAAATTTTCTTTTCTTTGATTAGGTACTTATCACTAAATAGTACCTAGTTATAAAACAAAGTCGCTTTCTCTGTCCGATCTATGTCCATCGATCCATTTAATATCAATATCCATTCACCAATCGGCCAGACACTAAGCTAATGTAGATCACAAGGTATACATAGTATAAAACAAAGTCACTTTCTCTGTCCCTATGTCCCTTTGTATGCTTAAATCTTTAAAACTACGCAACAGATTTTGATGCGGTTTTTTTAATAGATAGAGTAATTCAAGAGGAAGGTTTTAGTACATATTATTTATTAGGTTTTAGACAAAGCGGGCGAAGCCGCGGGCGGTTTGCTAGTAAAAATATAAAACTTTTATCGCTTTTTATAATGGAATATATGTATAAATCTGTGTACGAGGATAATAACTGTTACATAATAATATATTATAAAGTGTATTTAATTTCAAATTATTTTTCTTTCAAACGAATGACTAACACGTTTGAATTAAATATTATAATTTTGTTTTTTTACATCTATTAGGATTTCATTTAAGTCATTAGTTTATATCGAATTGTTTATTTAAAAAAATGTATTAATAAGTACTTAGTACATGTGAGATTTAATTATTTTGATACCTATATGTGGATATTCATATGTTAGATGTAACGCCTTTTGTTCGATTATAATCTCCAATTTTTCAGAATATCATTTCATCGATATATGGCGCTAAGCCCTAAACTACGCCCATAAATATCGACAGAATCCACGTTCTAGCAAATAATATCACCCAGCAACAACGAAGATTCAAAGCATAAGTACCTTGTTATATACGTCTTTAAATATAAAAAAAATCGCACCGTGCGTAAAGAGCCTAAGGAATCAACGAACCGCTGCAATGCCACGCTAGCGGTCACGCGGCGGCCCGCGTGGTCCTACATGTGCCTACATCGCACACTCCGCGAAAACATATTCTGCAGAGTTTATTTTTATAAGGGCTGATTTTTCAATACTTATTCATCGAATAACGTATTATAAGCGTATTAAACTACCATTTCAAAAATGTATTCTAATTGTTCGTATTTTACAGTTTACAGGTGACATTTTAAAATGTTCGTGTAATACTTTATTGGACGGATAAATTCCAAGGATTGAAAAATCGGCCCTAAGACATTTTTTATTTTATTCCCTTGTTAAATCTATGTTGACACATAAATATAATTCCTAAAATGCTTAATCTATTTTGTGTCGAAATTCGTTTTGTTTTGTATGTTAGCAATAGTATCGTATCTGACAATAAAATATCAACAATCAGTACCAAAATTATTATGCTAACAAGTTAATTCAGTAATTTCGGATGGCGATTAAAACGAATATAATATTACGTCATAAGAATATTACAAAGCTAAACCTCTTTTCTTGTGAGCTCAATATTCGAGTGCCTTTCACTTCGTTTCTTTCACTTTGCAACACAAACGTTATTTAGTTGTTGCTATGTGCTTTTGACACAAGGATGCGCGTACATTTGACTTATTGTAACAAATTTTAGTTCATCTGCATTTCTTTTTTGAGATAAAAAGTTGCATAAAAAGTTGCTCTAACTAGGTATAGTTACGCAAATTAAAGAGCATAGGTAAATTAATTGCACTCAAACCTATAGTACAGAAGGAAATCTATGCAACTTACCTTACCAATAGTTACCTCTTATTATCTTTTCTCAAATAAAAAAACTCTAATTTACAATATAATAAAATAATATAGCAACATTCATCGAGATAGTATGTACTACGTACTAGAGAGGCGATCGCTACTACACTCTCTTTAACACGAGCTAGAGGCAAGAATCACAAGTCTCTTTAGTCTGTGCCGGACTGTGCCCCCCGCTTGCCGCGTCAACACGTGTTATTGCTCTGTTCAAAATGCCTTCGTGTGTGCTAAGATATTGTTTTAACAGTTCCCATAATACAAACAAAGCCCGAGGAGTGACTTTTCACCAGTAAGTTTCCTTATTATGAGTAAGTAATGCATTTTACTAATATTGTTATCATTTTGCGAAAAATCACCACGCGTTCTGCGTTTCGCGCCATTTTTCATAGACTAACAGCACAGACGTGACACTATCGATGAGTCTGTTAAAAAAATGTAACTGGATTTTTTAACTATGTATATATACAATATATACTAGGAAAGATTACCGTGTTGTAGTACCTAAATATTTATACTTTTACCCGACTACGCAAAGTAAAACGGTAGGTTATATTAAGTAATATTTATTTATTTACCTATTTTTATTTATTAAAAAAATGTTTATCAACAGTTGTTCCAATAGGATTTATAAATTATTATGCACAACAATTACAAATAAACACAACATTCACAGAAACTAATACAGTAAAAGTTCCTTAATCGCGCTTCCTTTAGTCACGTTTTCACTATTCGCGGATTAAAAAAATGCGACCCAATTTCTATATTCGCGACTAAACATTTTTTTTATTCGCGGATTTAGTAAGTACATACATAATAATAAAATTATTCCAATAGGTATCTTACCCAATATCCTTGTCAAATGGACTAATAAGAAAGTAAAATAGATCTTATTACAAGTTTGCCTAAAGTACATAATATTATGTTCTTAAATGATATCGCCGAGGCCTTTGACACAAGCCGCCTTTGTCGCAAGCCGCCTCTGCGGCGATTGATGTTTTTGAGAATGTAAATAAACAGAATGGAAGCAACCTTATAACTCAATAAATAAAGTATATTACACGCTTTATATTAGCTTCACCTGTATGTTTGTAACCGACTTCTTTGGGCGCGATTTTGACCCACTTTAAACGGCCAGATTTCGTTCAAACTTTGTAGATTTATTGAGGACCGATGACAATACACTAATTTGATAAAATAAATAATAGTTAAAAAAAAATAAAAAACACGCTTTTTATAGAAAACCGACCTAAAAGCGTGTTTTTTAGTTTTTTTAAACTATTATTATTATTTTTAAATGTAGTTCCGTTTATAGTAAAAGCCGCTTTGCGTATTTATTGTTTCGTCTTTCACATTCGTTACAAAAATTGTGATCGAGTAAGGGGGCGTCCATAAATTACGTGAGGTGTTTTTTTTTAATTTTCTGCCGCTCCCTCCCCCCCTGGTGAGATGTCGTGAGATTTTATTCAACCCCCTCCCCCATCCTCGAATCTCACGTGAGATTTTTCAAAATGTGAGTTTCTTATACGTAAACGCCATCAACATTGAATCATCGTATCCATTTAATTAGGGCTATTATAAACCAATACTCCAAAATTCGATTACATCATGAAGCAAAAACTGATAAAACTATTGATTACTACACAAAACGACAAAAGCTTACTAAATTGATATTATTTAAAGGAAATTAAAATACATAGTTTAATATAAAATCCTCTTTTTATTAATTCCCTAGTATCAGTACCACCAGATAGTACCGAGTAAACAGATTGCACAATGTGTCGCATCTGCACGCATTGCTTAATCTTTGAACTTGAAGCCACGCCTCGCTCGTTCCACACGTACCCCACCACATCGGCCGCGCGCAATGTTTTTGTTTGGAATAACCTCTCTAGTGTACATATATCTCGATGGCAACATTAAAAAAGTTTACAGGTAAGCGCGGGCCAGCCCACTCTGTTACCATGTGCTTTTTGCACAATGATTCGACAAACCTTGACTTGTCAGTTTTTTGCGGCATTATGTCACGGCCTCCACCAAGATTAATAATATACACATTCACTAATTGCGACTTTCGACTCTGTTAGAATGTACTTGAGTCTATAATCAATCGATAGGGGAGCAGTTTTAATTGCGAAAAAGTTCCACGATTAGTTTTGGGACCTTGAACTTGAAATTGTTGTTTAACGGAGTTGCAGCGCGCTTTTTTATATTGTTTATTCTCTTTGGAGAGTTTTTAGTGTTTTATAATGCTACGACGGTTCTCTTTTACATGTTGTGTATTGAATATTATTCAGTACTTACCTACGTATACAAATACGTGAGCATTGCTTTGTTTAGAAGCACTATATGATGAAAAGTTAAAAAAATGTGTGCGTGTACACACGTAAGAAGTGAAACTTCTTTATGACCTTATTTTTCTAAAAATAATTTACTATATATGCAACTTTACAGAAATATGTCGAATCACACGTGGTAGGGATAAGAAAAAGATGGCGCGTAACGGAAAAATGTCACGCGTAACGAAAAAAGTTACACTAAATTTTTTTCCAACCCCGATAAAGAAGTTTCACTTCAAAAATGTTTTAAGTAGGAAGTAATAACCACAGAATACATAATAGTAGCTAAACGCTACAGAACGGACACTCTCCGCCTCCCGCCAAAATTAAACACTTACCTCACCCCGCACGATCAGACATAAAATGGTCCATATTTTTCCACAGGGACGATACGCAACGAAGATTGACAACATTAATCAAATTGACTTAAAGTAATTTTATTATTTTGGATTTGTGATTATCGTTTTTCGTAGAAAATGGTTAGATATTGTGCTGTTTACGGATGTATTTCATCAGAATAACGCGAATTTTTTTTTTACGCTAGTCAAAAATGTGCCAACCATAAAGCGTTAACACACACATTTGCAGTCTCTACAGTGTGACTGTCAAAACGATAATTTTGTATGGAGTGTCCGGGGTGTGGTAATAACTATAGTCCTTTTCACCTATGATGATTCCTGTGACACTTCATCGTGTTCCGAATTACGTATTTCATGTTTTCAATTTTAGTGCATAATATTTTTAATTTATGGCGGCATTATTACCAAAAATATAAAAATGAAACATCTTAAGCTAATAAAACAAAAACAGTATTGTTTAGTTTAATATAATGAAAAATAAAATAAAATAACACTAAAAAATAATACCTACGCAATTCGTGTACATGACATGGAACGTTGAAAAATTATAGGGTTGGAAAATCATATAATCGGCGCCCGTCTTGTGATCGTTTGTCAATCGCGTCAATCGTCTGTACGAATCCGTCAGCCTTGTATACAAGTTGCATTTTTATATTGATACTTTACGTGGTATTCTGTTATTGTTACTAATTGTTATTGTTGACTTTTTGTTGCTGTTGTTTGCTAAGTTTCCTTAGTTAATTGTTGGCGAAATGCCGAAAAAACTAATTTTGGTACTTTATTCAAATCGATTTCATTTCTATATAAAATATTATCGATTATCGGAAACAATTGATATGATTTCAGTAAAAGACATCTCTACACGTGTCAAAAATCGATATGTCACAGAAATCATCTTAGGTGAAAAGGACTATAATAAGTACCTAGGTATTTGAACTAGGGAGATGCCTCCGTACCTACCATAGTACCTATAAAGAGATTATACTATGTACTTACTCAAATACACAAACTGCTCAGCACTATATTTTTAGTTGTATTGTGTAATATATTAGTTGTATAACTGATTTGTTTATTTATTGGTTTTCAGAAACTGCTTATTGTAGAAGCTTGACTGACGCCCTCCCCTTGTTTGTGGTTTGTTCTCTGATGTTATACCTATTTGTTTATGGTTCTAAAATGAGTATTGTATCCACATATCAAACTCTTTGGTGCTAACATGAGTTGGAAACAACTATGCAACTAACATATTACTATAAAATTATCAATTTTTAATGAAAGTATGAACGATATTTTATAAACAGTAACATTTGAAAATTATTATAGTATATTCCTCGATGTAAAAACTTACATCGGTCCTGCGCCTGATCTCCACACGATATGTCCCAACTCCCAACGGACTTAGAAACGCCGAGCTTTTGGCGCTAATCGATTTTAGGAATTCAATACGCTCCGTGTATGTGTGCGTGAGGCGGCTGTGGCGGCCGGCGCCGGCGCACAGTGGTTCCGTTTTAAAAAAACAGTTGACATTAAACCTAAGAAAAAAATCGATGTTCGCCAATTGACTAAAGGCTTGTTTCAATATCCTATCTACCTATGTATTTGTTTACCGACGTTAAATTTTGACAGTTTTTTTCAGGTTGTTGTTTTCTTTCTGTATTCTGCAGAGAAATGCCAACATGTGGTACGATTACCCTATAAGTAATAGAAGAAAGCTACAGTTGTAACGAGTAAATTACAATACAATACAATACAAAATTCTTTATTTAACACACAAATACAGAAGAAAAGAAAAAAAGAAAAGAGAAAAACATATAAGATAGGTACTCATGTTAAATAGGCGGCCTTATCGCTTTCAAGCGATCTCTGCCAGGCAACCTTTGGATAGGATTAGTTTTATGCAATAGAATGAGATAGGTGGTGTTTAAATTAAATAAAATTAAAAAGAAAACAGACAAAAAAATGATGTATGTAGGTACTTATAAATAATTAAAGAAAAAAATATATATAATTTAATATGATATATAATATATAATAATACGAAAATATAGACTATAATACACATACATACATACATGCAAATATATACATATACACTATACAGTAATCCAAAAGTAATAATGCGCATAGAAATCTTCGTCACTGTTCGGCAACTGTCATATTCCCGGAGCGTCCGAAGATGATATCTATATAGAGTCGTTAAATGCATTTTCTTCATGCATAATTTAGTCAAATTATATGTTTTGTGCTAAAAGAGATTAATATGTATTTGTAAGTAACGATTTTGTTTCGATAATTCCTTGTAAGTAAATTAGCGAGTATAACCCCACGATTGCGAATATATCTTTGTTGGATTGATTTACTTGGAAAATTTTATAGTACTTTTAAAGTGTCTTACTGAAACTGGTGTAATGATGGAAGAAAAGAAGGTTAAATAACACAAAATTTATATTGTATAAAATATGGTTTTCAAACACAGGTTTATATATTTAAACCATATAAATCTAATCATTAAAATCTCAGTTCAAAAGTATTTACAGTGATCATTCTTCAATATTATGACAATTACAAAAAAATAAAAATAAAAACAATCAAAATCAGGGATTATCTTTATTTCTGACATTTTACGTACATCGGAACTTTCATTATGCTCTTCTTCATTTTCACTTTCCCTACTATACTGCCATCACCTGTGTAAATCATTTCATCGATTAATTCAATTCACCTTTAAAAACAAAACCAAGAGGCAAGAAGGGTATGTAATAGCAGCTCTATATAATTCCACACAGAGAGAACACGTGCAATCACCACCAATATTTAAAGACGACTGACGTATTTTTGAGTTTTTTGACTGACAGGCTACCGTCACCTACCGCCCGATTTGTTTTTGATTGTGTATGACCGTGAATTGACTTCTATTTCTTTTGAACAAGGTGTAAAATGCAAGTGCGTTGTTTAGGGCTCTTACGATTCAATGATTCGAGTGTCTTCGGAAATACGACAATTAGCGAAGATTTGCATGCGCATTATTACTTTTGGATTACTGTATATGTATATGAATATATATATAAGTCAAATATTATAGCTGAGGTCAAATATTTGTTTTTGACGTGACAACGTCTTATAATTCGATAAAGCCGGCTGCACGCACGAAAAAACATGACTCATGCGGCGTTACCTCGCTCTGACTCATCTGAGGCGTTCCATGTAAGGTTTGAAGTGCGAGCGAGAGCGCGGAACGAGCGACAAAGAAGCACAATCGGACGTTGTCACCTGTGTTGTCACGTTCAACTATCGTCAGTAAACCGACTTTACAGACAACCAATTTTTTATATAATATGTTTAGTGATTGTAAATTCGTAGATTTAGCAGTAGATGGGTACTGGGTAGGTAGGTAAATATATAGGTATACTTGGCGGATGTATTAGGTAGGAGAATAGGTACTATGGACATAGATAGGCAATTTGTTACCGCGCAGCGAACGCCCAACGTTGGTAGGTATGGAGATATTCTAGATAGGTAGGTACCGAGTATACTTACGAAGCAACAGGAGTTTTCTCTTTGTTTTCATAACTCTTGGCCGATAGCTTTCTTGTCCTACAAAGAGTTTTATTTTATTATTTTATTACCACACTAGCAAACCCGGCGAACTCCGTTTCGCCACCAGAGACACCTTTTCTTTGCTATAAACCTCACGGAGCCCGAGACCTTTCCAACGAATGCAAAACCGTGGAAATCGGTTCGTGCGTTCTGGAGTTATAGCGTCAGGAAGGAAAACCCGACTTATTTTTATATAGTAGTAGTTTTTTATTACTAATTAATTATAAATTAAAAATTAAAATAAGTGTTACAGCCGAAGACTGAACGATATCTGGTAAAAAGTTTTACTTACTTCATTAATTCATGCATGCGTTTAGCTAGTTTTTTTCGCCAACCACTTCTCTTTCTTCCTTTTGTAGCTTTGTTTCCCATTGTGAACTGACACCAAACTCTGTTTACGTAGCAGATCCGTGCGTAAGCGAAAGCGACACAGCCTCCCCGTCTGACGGTCGAAGCCAGACTAACGCGGATACGGGGGCGGGGGGAGTGGGGACACGGGACGGCTCTTGTTAGACTGGGCGGAATACGCGTTAATTTTAGTATTTTCTTCGTATTATTGTATTAAACACATATTATGAAAAATTAAAGTTTATACTATATCCAAAACGTTTAGTTTTATTACAATACAAAAACTCATAACCTTCCGTTAAGTATTGAAGCCGTAGTTAGGTTTCAGTTGGTTCTGGTTATCCGTTGCAGAGGTAACTTTGGATTTTTTTTCTATCGAGGAAACTAAAAGTAATTGCGTTTTCGATCTTTATTATCGAAAAAGGGTATTCTCAAATATATTATTATATAAATCTCATAACTAAAGCCTTAGTAATAACAATACAGCAATGCAACAGACCAACGCAATTATTTCGCAATTACATATCGTTTGCAAGATGCAGTCTTAAGAATATAAGCACATTGAGGACGGACGAAAAGATTGTTGAGCTGGAAGAAGAATTGAGTAAATTACGATGGGATGTTATAGGGTTATCAGAAGTCCGAAGAGAGGGGGAGGACACGGTAACCCTGACGTCTGGTAATTTATTCTTCTACCGGGAGGGCGACCAAAAAGCCCAAGGTGGAATAGGGTTTATCGTTCGCAGACCCCTCATCAACAACATCATAGCCATCGAAAGTGTGTCGAGCAGGGTAGCGTACCTGATCCTCAAAATATCAGATAGATATTCTTTGAAGGTCATTCAGGTCTACGCGCCGACACACTCCGATGAAGATGTGGAGGTAATGTATGAGGACATCAGTAGAGCCATACACACCTCGAAAACACATTTCAATGTTGTGATGGGGGATTTCAACGCGAAACTGGGCAAAAGAGGCGATGATGAGTTGAGAGTGGGGCAATTTGGATTTGGGCAGCGCAACCCGAGGGGCCAGAGGCTCGCTGAGTTTCTGGAAAGGGAAGGACTCTTTATGATGAATTCCTTTTTCCAGAAATCTCCGCATAGGAAGTGGACCTGGATAAGCCCCGACGGTAAAACGAGGAATGAGATTGACTTTATCATGACAACAAAGAGACATATATTCAATGATGTTTCTGTGATCAACAGGGTGAAAACCGGCAGCGATCACCGTATGGTAAGAGGCACATTGAATATAGATGTAAAACTCGAAAGGTCTCGCTTGATGAAGTCAACTCTTCGACCGTTCCGCACCCAGATTCAGAACCCCGAAAGCTTTCAACTCGAGCTCCAAAATCGCTTCGCTTGCCTAGGCGATGACGTATCTGTGGACGATCTGAACAACAGGCTTATCGAAACGATTCGTACGGTAGGGTTGCATCACTGCAAGATTCCCCGTAGGAATCAATCACAAAAACTTTCCGACCATACCCTCAAGCTCCTGGCAGAGCGACGCTCTTTGCTACTGAATACTTCCGATGATGCGAAGTCATATAGGCAGCTCAATAGACGAATTACTAAGTCCTTGCGACACGATATCCGCTCCTTCAATACGAAAAATATTGAAGAAGCGATACAGCGAAATAAAGGCTCAAAAGTGTTCGCAAGAGATGGATCTATTGGGCAAAGCCGGCTGACTAAGCTGAAGACGGAAAGTGGCAAAATTGTGTCGTCTCAACCGGAGCTAATAGGAGAGGTCGAGAAGTTTTATGGACACCTTTACACCTCCGTTGCTAAGCCTGTTGCGAGTCCGGCGAAAGGTCCTAGAGCCCGACTAACCCGACATTACACCGAAGATATCCCGGACATCAGCCTGTACGAGATTAGGATGGCTCTCAAACAGCTTAAGAACACCAAGGCGCCGGGTGAGGATGGAATCACCTCTGAGCTTCTGAGAGCGGGCGGCAAACCAATCCTCAGAGTGCTACAGAGGTTATTCACCTCCACCTTACTCGGGGGCACAGCGCCACAAGCGTGGAGCAGCAGTATGGTTGTCCTTTTCTTCAAAAAGGGAGACAAAACCCAGTTGAAGAACTACAGGCCAATATCACTGCTGAGCCACGTTTATAAGCTGTTCTCGAGAGTCATCACGAATCGTCTCGAACGCAGGCTAGATGACTTCCAGCCTCCCGAACAAGCCGGTTTCCGAAGAGGCTTTAGCACCATGGACCACATTCATACGCTGCGGCAGATTATACAGAAGACGGAGGAGTATAATCTGCCATTATGCTTAGCGTTTGTGGACTATGAAAAAGCCTTTGATTCGATCGAGACTTGGGCCGTATCTCCAGCGTTGCCGCATTGACTATCGATATGTCGAAGTGTTGAGAAGCTTGTATGATAACGCCACTATGTCAGTCCGGGTTCAGGAGCATTGCACGAAGGCAATTCCTCTGCAGCGCGGCGTCAGACAAGGAGACGTCATATCTCCAAAACTTTTTACCGCTGCTTTGGAAGATGTCTTCAAGCTCCTGGACTGGCAAGGATTTGGCATCAATGTTAATGGCGAGTACATCACTCACCTCCGATTTGCCGACGATATCGTGGTCATGGCGGAGTCCCTGGAGGACCTCAATACAATGCTCGGTGACCTCTACAGAGTTTCACAACAAGTGGGCCTTAGCATGAACATGGACAAGACGAAAATCATGTCGAATGTCCATGTTGTGCCCACTCCGGTTTCAGTTGGAAACTCTGTTCTCGAAATTGTTGACGAGTATATTTACCTGGGACAAACTGTCCAATTAGGTAAGTCCAATTTCGAGAAAGAGGTCAATCGTCGAATCCGACTCGGATGGGGAGCGTTCGGGAAACTATACAACATCTTTTCGTCCAAGATCCCGCAGTGCCTGAAGTCGAAAGTCTTCGAGCAGTGTGTGTTGCCAGTGTTGACCTACGGATCTGAGACGTGGTCCCTAACCGCAGGCATTGTGCACAAGCTCCGCGTCGCTCAACGAGCTATGGAAAGGGCTATGCTCGGGGTTTCTTTGCGTGATCGAATCAGAAATGAGGAGATCCGCAAAAGAACTAAAGTCACCGACATAGCCCACCG
>CAJQZM010028029.1:0-14666 GCA_907164665.1 Colias nastes | reverse complement strand
GATTTTATATGTCTGAAGATAAGTGTTATGCAGGTTAGTGTTTTATTGTCTGTTTTATTTATTTATACAATATACATACATTGTAGAACTTATAAGTTGGTATTTTATAAGATGTGTTGTTTATAATATTATGAAGTTTCAAGTAGTTCTTAGCAATAATTTGCCTTTTTTGCAATAATAATTTTTTATTTATTCGTAATTATTTGGTGTGTTTTATAATTTACATTAATTTCTTCGCAGTGAAATAGTTTTTTGATACTAACAACAGTACTAATGTACATGATCATTCAGGACTATCCTTTTCAAACATTTGTTGTATATATAGTTTAACTACTATTCTTGTTATTTTTCAATCTACCCTCTATGTTTTTCAATAAATAAGTATATTTTTTTAATGTTTTCTTTTATCCTTATACCTTACATATTATATTATTTCAGAATTAGGAACACCATCCACCCCTGAGCAATGTGGTGGTCTCTTAGCGACTGTTATAGATGGTGTATGTGCTTGCCCTCCTAATTTCTTTTATAATGTTAACATGAGAGACTGTATTAAAGGTAAGAATTTATTTACACACTAGCTTCCGCCCGCGACTTCGTCCGCGCGGAAAAATTAAGATTTTTTTTACGTATTTTTCCAGGATAAAAAGTATCCCATTTTATGCCCAGGATAATAAGGTATAATTATACCAAGTTTCATCGAAATCGAACCGTTAGTTTTCATGTGATGTCTGCACATATAGACAGACGGACAAATTTTTTTTTAATCACTTATTTGGGTTTGGTATCGATCCAGTAACACCCCCTGCTATTTATTTCTTCAATATTTTCAATGTACAGAATTGACCCTTCTACAGATTTATTATATGTATAGATTTGGGAACAAAAATGGGGATGGAATTTTTGTGGTAAGACCACAAATGTTTAGAAAAGAAATTCAAATGCTTTTTGTAATGTTTAAAGAATAGAAATAATTCGATTCGTTTTATAATTTTTTATATAACATTCTAGTAACACGCCGAATCACAGATTCTTGTGTGATCGACGCAAACTGCCACACATTCGGGGCGGAGTCCCGCTGTGGGGCGGCGCGGGAGCCCTGGGGCTTCCGCACTTGCGAGTGTATCACTGAGAACGCAGTGTGGGACAGTAGTAGGAATATGTGCAGGTTGTTCTCTGGTAAGAAACGTGAACTCAAACTCAAATCTAATTTAACTAAAAATATTACCTAAAAGTTAAGTCAATCTCGACTCAAACTCAACTTAAAATAAAATTCAACTCAAACTCAACTCAAACTTAACTCAAACTCGACTCAAACTTAACTCAAAGTCTACTCAAACTCAACTCATACTCCCTCCTTGACTATATCTTCCTACAATTTTTTAAAATTTGAAAACTGTTCTCCAACTGACATCTGAAATATCACCTCTGAAAATCAGCGCTGCATCTTATTTATAGACTAGCTGCGCTCCGCGGTTTCAGCTGCGTGGCTCCGCTCCTGTTGGTCTTAGCGTGATGATATATAGTCTATAGCCTTCCTCGATAAATAGGCTATCTAACAGTGAAAGAATTGTTCAAATCGGACCAGTAGTTCCTGAGATTAGCGCGTTCAAAGAAACAAACTCTTCAGCTTTATAATATTACTAGCTTTCCGCCCGCGGCTTCGCCAGCTTTATCTAAAACATAATAAATTATATACTTAAACCTTCCTCTTGAATCTCTCTATCTATTAAAAAAAGCATTAAAATCAGTTGCGTAGTTTTAAAGATTTAAGCATATATAGGGACAGAGAAAGCGACTTTGTTTTATACTATGTAGTGATTATTTAATTGTTTATAGGTGTTGGTGAAACATGTTCAATAGACAGTGACTGTATGGCCGGGGAGGTCGAAATCAACTGTGTCTTGGATGATGAGGGTGTTGGTTATTGTAGATGTCCAGCGCATTTGACTGAAATAAATGGATTGTGCTTGAATATGGGACTTGGTAAGTTTATTTATATTAAAGATTTTTTGGCTATGTGAATATGAGAGAAAGAAGAAGGAAGAAAGAATAAAAATTTATTTGACAACACAGCGTGACACATTACAAAGTAGACAATAAAAAAAGTGTAGTCCCATGTCCCCTGGGGTAAGGGGCAGATGCATTATACATCTGTTTCACTGATCGATTTTCTTTAGGGACAAGTAGGTGATCAGCCTTCTGTGTCCTGCCAGACCGAGATATTTTTTTTTCGTCTCCACCGGGAATCGAACCCAGGACCCCTCGCCTCGGTTCTACGCGCACGCGTCAATCACTGTACCAAGGAGGCGGTCATAAAAGAAGTCCCAATTAAAGTAAAATATGGGGAAAAACATTTTATTACTTTAGTTGGGACTTAGCCATTTCGTTCAGTAGTTATTTGTTCACGGTACGACGAATTTCGAACACCACATTGATATATTTTTTTTTCATTCTAAATAACTAGCTTACCGCCCGCGGCTTCGCCCGTTTTGTCTAAGACCTAATAAATTATATACTAAAACCTTCCTCTTGAATCATTCTATCTATTAAAAAAAACGGATCAAAATCCGTTGCGTAGTTTCAAAGATTTAAGCATACATAGGGACATAGAGACAGAGAAAGCGACTTTGTTTTATACTATGTAAACTATATAAGGTTTTAGTATATAATTTATTAGGTTTTAGACAAAGCGGGCGAAGCCGCGAGCGGAAAGCTAGTATTTAATATTTTTGTATGAAATTGTATGCTTGATTTTTGAATAAATATTTTTTACTTTACTTACTTACAATTCTTAAATTGCAGAATTGGGCGACAGCTGTCAGTCAAATCTAGAATGTACTGGAACAGCGAATACAGCTTGTGTTAGTGGTAAATGTGACTGCGCTGAAGGTTTCCAATTGGAAGGCGAACAGTGTGCGCCTGGTAAGTAAAATTATATCCCACTAGCTTTCCGCCCGCGGCTTCGCCCGCGTTTCCAAAGAAAAACCCGCATAGTTCCCGTTCCCGTGGGATTTCCGGGATAAAACCTATCCTATGTGTTAATCCAAGTTACCTTCTATATGTGTGCTAAATTTTATTGTAATCGGTTCAGTTGTATTCGCGTGAAAGAATAATAAACACACACACATCCATCCTTTCACAAACTTCGCATTTATAATATTAGTAGGGCATGAAGTATAGAAGTCAAATTTTAAGTAAGTAATTCGAGTAAGTATTCGAATAATAATTAAAATTTCAAAACATGCAGCTGTTTTTCGTTGTCGTAGTTTGATTTTAAGGCCAGTCAGTTATTAAAAAAAGACAGCATTAGTCACACTCATAGTCATTTATTGTCAAAATTACGGTCACAAGTTATAGTCATCGTTAGTAATATATACAATCTTCCATATTCAAAATTGTCTTCAATATAATCATCGTTAGTCATAGTTAGTAGTAGTTATATTCAATTATTTTAGATACTATACATATAGTTTGTCATTATTATAGTTAGTAACGCTCATAATCAATGATAGTTACACATATAGCCAAACTAGCTGCGCTCCGCGGTTTCACCCGCGTGGCTCCGCTCCTGTTAGTTTTAGCGTAATGATATAGCCTTTCTCGATAAATGGGCTATCTAACACCGAAAGAATTTTTCAAATCGGACCAGTAGTTCCTGAGATTAGCGCGTTCAAACAAACTCTTCAGCTTTATAATATTAGTATAGATTTAAACAATTTTTTTCAGTTATCGGAGGGCCCTGCACATACGATACAGACTGTGTTATAGATAACACAATTTGCAAAGACAATAATGGCGTCTCCACTTGTCAGTGTGATCAACAATATGTGGCTTATGATCAGCAGTGTTGGTCAAGTGAGTTTCTTTATTTATTTTAATTAAAAGATACGTATAACAAATTACATTATTTTCGAACACTTTAGTCCATATTCTGAAAATAATTTAAAGGGAGAAAAATAGGTACAGGTAGTTAAAAAATGACCATTTTTTATCCACTTGATTACAGTTACTACAAAGTGTTGAAATCGTCGGGATAAATAATGAAATGAATAGGTTTATATGAAACTAGCTTCCGCCCGCGGCTTTGCCCGCGTGTTGTTTTGATAAAAGGTAGCCTATGTTCTTTCTCAGGGTCTAAAGATTGTCTGTGCCAAATTTCATCAAAATCGGTTGAGAGGTTTAAGCGGGAAAGCGTAACAGACAGACAGAGTTACTTTCGCATTTATAATATTAGTAGGGATGAATAGGACAAATATTGAAAACGTTTAGGTGTTATATGTATAACTAGCTGTGCCCCGCGGTTTTACCCGCATTACTTAGCTCCTGTTAGTCTAAACGAGATGTAGCCTATAACCTATAATATAATGTAGCATATAGCCTATAGATATACCTTCCTCGATAAATGGGCTATCTAACACCGAAAGAGTTTTTTCAAATCGGATCAGTAGTTCCTGAGATTAGCGCGTTCAAACAAACTATTCAGCTTTTAGTATAGACTAGCTTCCGCCCACGACTTTGTACGTGCATCCCCGTTTTTCCCCGTTCCCGCAAGAATTTCGGGAAATCCTTTCTTAACGGATGCCTACGTCCTAACATCTACCTGCATGCCAAATTTCAGCCCGATACGTCCAGTGGTTTGGGCTGTGCGTTGATAGATCACTATATCACCTTTGAGTTTTATATATATAGATTAACATAATGTTGATAATAATGATAGTGGTAAAAACATTAATAAATAATAATAATATTTTACCCACAGTATCCCCCGGCTTCAATTCCACATGTACTATAACAGAACAATGTACAGCATCTATGGGAGTGGCGGGTACTTGTGTGGGTGGTTCTTGTATGTGTTCTAGCGGGTACCACTTCAGGGATGGTCAGTGTTGGCAGATTACTGGTGAGTGTGTTTTTTTATTTAATGATGATTTTTTTTACGTTTTTTTTTCGATTCTACCAAAAACTGTTGATATTCTTAATAATTAAAAACTAGTTATCTCGGCGAACGTTGTTCTGACTTACTTTTATCACTTAGAAGTATGAAAAATAGATGTTTGTCGATTCTTAGACCTAGCCCATACGCACGCAAAATTTCACGAGAATCAGTCCAACCATTTCGGAGGAGTATGGTAACTCTTCATATATAATATTATTAGTAATTAGTATTAGTATATTAGTATAGATAGAGGCTTATTTAGTTTAAATTGACAAAACTTTCACATTATTATCAGTAAGCATTTCTATTTATTTCAGGTCTATTCCAAACATGTTCTCGTTCAAGCCAATGTTATTTGCAAGGAATGAGCGATGTAGTTATTTGTAGAAATGGCAGATGTCAATGTGACTTTGACCATCCTTATTCTGATGAATTGCAGACTTGCAGTAAGTTATTTGACTACCTCGACTATTTTAGAATAAGTTGACTATTTTATTGTTAACGTTGACTATTTTATGGTTAACGTTGACTATTTTATTGTTAACGTTGACTATTTTATTGTTAACTTTGACTATTTTATTGTTAACGTTGACTATTTTATGGTTAACGTTGCTAACCGTATCTCGTTATGTGATTTAAATACTCTAAAACTTATAAACTTGCTGTGAGTTATTTGATTATTTATGGTTTATTTGACTATGTGAGAATAAGTTGACTATTACACTTTACTTGGCTATTTATGACAACCTATTTATCGTTTACTTGACTATGTATATTTGGTAAAATTGACTATTTATAGTGAACTTGACTATTTATAGTGAAATTGACTATTTATAATTTTATAGTGAACTTGACTATTTATAGTGAACTTGACTATTTATAGTGAACTTGACTATTTATAGTGAACTTGACTATTTATAGTGAAATTGACTATTTATATTGAACTTGACTATTTATAGTGAACTTGACTATTTATAGTGAACTTGACTATTCATGGTTAAGTTGACTATGTATGGTAAATTTGACTATTTTATTGTTTACTTGACTATTTACAGATAGTTATTTATTATGACTTATTTGTAACTCTAACATAATGATATTAATATATTTTCCTTCATTCCACAGCATCATCCGCATCCTCTATTAGCGCCAGCATCTTTATAATAGCTGCTGCTGTGTTTACTTTTATAAGAAATTAATGTATTTATTAAATAAATAAATTATTTTAAAATATGCTATTGTGATTATTTAATAAATTATTATCTGTACATAATTAAATAAATACTCAAATGTAGTAATGTTCGTTTTATTTATGAAAGCCTTGTTAATAATTCTATGGTAGTGTTATTGGGAAAATATAAAAAAACTACATAGTATAAAACAAAGTCGCTTTCTCTGTCCCTATGTATGCTTAAATCTTTATAACTACGCAACGGATTTTGATGAGGTTTTATTAAATAGATAGAGTGATTAAAGAGGTTTATTTTAGTATATAATTTATTAGGTTTTAGACAAAGCGGGCGAAGACGCGGGTGGAAAGCTAGTAATAAGTATATAAAGTGAAGTCCCATGTCCCCAAGTGGGGTAAGGGGCAGATGCATTATGCATACATCTGTTTCACTGATCGATTTTCTTTAGGGACAAGTAGGTGATCAGCCTTCTGTGTCCTGTCAGACCGAGACATTTTCATTCGTCTCCACTGGGAATCGAACCTAGGACCCATCAGTTCTACGCTCACGAGTCACGCGTTAACCACTTTACCAAGGAGTCGATATACTATAGATGTAATATATTTTTATTCAATCCTGGAATAAAAAAATATACCTCAAATGTGACTTGGTAAATAGCTCTCTGTAATGGTAAAATCATTACTTAAACGATCTAATATTTTTTGAATTAAATTAACTTAGTTAACTTAAAAATTAACGAACACAAAATTAACAGAAATCAAATGACTCAATTTTAATCATATTCCATTTCAATAGTGTATCGTGATTGTCCCTTAGTAAATCCTGAAATAAAGAAAAAACAAGTTCTCTATAAGTAGGTAATATAATATTCCAAACAAAACCAGCCGTAATCGAACAATTCATTAAAATCGAATTAGCGAGCGACACCGCCATTTTCGAATTAAAAGTACATTATTATAATAACTTTATTATATATACTAGTTATACCTGCGACTTCGCATGTGAGATGGTATAACTTTTTAATTTTGTTTCTTTAGTTTTATTGTGTTTATTTTTTATTTACGTGTGTATCAATGTATTAGGTATCTATCTTTCAAAGTCTGGGATAAAATAATGCTGTGCAATGTGCATGCAGTTAACTGTATTGTAATTTGTAGTTATTTTGTGTATAATACAAACCTCTATCTATTCCGAATCGGTAGTAAATAGTTTCTATGTACGTACCTTTTTTTTTAAAGTGGGGAAATCTTTCAAAGATACCCATGGCCCCCGGGGAAGGAGCCGTGGGTTATGTCGGATTCTTACCGACTAAAACCCCACTGTGTTCCGTCGAGCCGCTTTAATGATGGGGCCGCGGGTATTGGTTGGAATTCTTCCGCCGTACCTACCTAGTATCTATGAACTATTTAGTAAAACCCATACAAATACGCTTCTAGAAGAAGTCTATTTGAATAAATAAATGTTTGAGCTTTGAATTTTTTTCTTGCTTTTCTAGAGATTAGGCCAGAAATTTAAACACTACTCTCTTTAAGTCTTGCCTAAGTGTGAATTTTCAATCGAATTCAATTGAAGTGAAACTTCTTTATCGGGGTTGGAAAAAAATTTAGTGAACATTTTTTCTGACATTTTTCCGTTACGCGCCATCTTTTTCTTATCCCTACCACGCGTGATTCGACGTATTTCTGTAAAGTTGCATATAGTAAAATATTTTTTGAAAAATAAGGTCATAAAGAAGTTTCACTTCTTTACACTAGTAGGTACACGCACACATTTTTTTTTATCTTCCATGTGCGGACATCAAAAACTTACTTTTTATAATATTTTTGTATCTCGATTCTCGTTTAAGTTACGTGCAAATTGTAACATAATAGTTTTCTAGTAAAATAATAGGTATGTTTTACATGTTAATAAAGGCAATTCCTATGAAGTTATACATATTTAAACGAGTCTTAAAAGTGCCTACGTTTCTAGAATATTGCTTTAATTGGTGAAAGAATTTTCAAAATCGGTTTCGTATTTTGACATTCAACAGGGAAAATTAAAATATTAATAAGTACCTATATTTTGTACTAGCGGTCCGCCCCGGCTTCGCCCTTGGTACATATTTCGCAATAAAAGGTAGCCTATGTCCTTTCTCGGGTATCAAAATATCTCCATACCAAATTTCATGCAAATTGGTTCAGTAGTTTAGGCGTGATTAAGTAACAGACAGACAGATAGAGTTACTTTCGCATTTATAATATTAAGTATGGATGTAGATGGGCATCAACATCATTTGATGTTTAAAAAACTTTGAAAGGTTGGGCGTGTTTGATATAATTTTTTTGGATATTTCCCGTTTTATTTTTAAAAAGTTATTATTGTCATTTTACTCATTAGGTAAAGGGCTTTCGATATCAGTTTAAAGTTTTTTGATATCTGCAATAGTTACGAAATAATCGCCTGTGCACACTTAACGATTACACCCTGTAGGACAGGAACCGGTATACCTACATTTCCTTAGGGCAATGGCATATCCAGAGAGCAATGTGGAAAACAAAACCCTTTAAGATATTGTCTGCTAGTGTTCAATTTAACTGCTGAATTATCTGCAAACTCTTCAATTCACTAAAACCTTATAAAACATGTAATGGTAATACGATTAGAAGTTCACTTTGAGATTAACAAATTATATCCAATTCAATACGTGTGGAAATTTTCTTAAGGAAAGTACGTAAGTAAAGGAAAGTATTTTCAAAAAAATTTTTAAAGTTAGGTAGGTAGTTACCTAAGTAGTTGAAATACCTACTGGAGATAGAAAATTTTGCTCATAAAAAAACATTAATTAATTTTTAAAAAGAAATTGAACTGCATTAAAAAAAATTTGAAAATCGACCTAGAATAGAACTGACTAAAAATTAAAAAAAAATATTTAATCCTTCAAATCCTCATCGAAAATTTCCTGTATAATTAATGTCATATGACAGGATCTTTCTTGATAAGACCGGGAGCTACAACAAAAAATAAGAAAAAATCAATTACAAACAGAACAACAACCTTTAAAACACAAGGTGAATAACATCAAGCTCTACATCACACAATCAAGACTAGTTATCAACAAATCTCATATTAATTAGAACTATGATTAGAACATTATATTTAACGAAAATGGGAATCAAAAATTCTTTAACCAAAAGGGCAAACACGCATCGAAAATTCTGTACGTTAGTTAAATGTATGTAAGCCTTCAACATCCTTACTATAATTAAAACGTCTTTAATAAAAACCTTTTCACAATAAAATGACCTTTACGTCACTAAAAATAGAATTCAATTTGCTTGCACTAAACAATTCTTTGATATAAAATTCAAAATGGCGTACCCATAGACGCAGTTAAGTTAATTTGAATCTTATGTGAACGGTTATAGAGTTTATTTCAGAATGTAGTGTGTAAATGTTTTTTTTTTAAACCAAAGCTCATGGCAAAGATGTCGTGTTATGCCAAAGGTCAAATTGTTAAACAGTACCCTTAAAAACCATTTATCGGCCAAGAAAAAAACATCGATCCGAATTAAAGTAGTAATTAATGACTTGAGGTATTTAAATACATTACTTTTTTGTAATAATATGTATTTTTTTTGTAAATGAACTATAGAGAATATTATAAAGTTGTTGTTTTGTTGTTTGTTTGCTTGAACGCGCTAATCTCTGGAACCACGCTTCCGATTTGAAAAATTATTTCACTGTTAGATAGTCCATTTATCGAGGAAGGCTATATTATATCACCACGCTAAGACCAATAGAAGCTGAGCAATCGGGGAAAACCGTGGGGCAGCGTTAGTAATTAACTCTTCAATTCCCATGTCTAAGTTAATAGCAATTTTGCATTTCTCTTTTACTGAAATAGTTTAAATACATCTAGGGAAGACAAAAACAAAGAACAAAAAAAAATACTACCCCCCATTTTTTTTTATGATGGTGTCACCTACAGGTGACACTGGGCATTGTTTTAACTTAGGACTCTAAAGGACTAACGAGGTTTTTCTTTTTTTTTGTTGGAAATAAAATATAAATTATTATGATAATATTTATTTATGAACAAGTAGAAAAAAATACATTACTTATTTATTGTGGAACATGTACCAACACTTTAGGAGTAAACCGATATTGCACTTGGCGCACATTTTTCTAGTGCGTTGGTGACAGTACCTGCATCTACGCTGTGAGCCATCAACTGCCGAGTGGTCGTCCGCAGTTCCAGCACTCCTCACTTCTGTGGGCACTCTCATTTGTGCTGAAACACCCCAGGCAGAATTACGGTTGCCACATTCCGCTGGAAATCTTAGTAGGTCCAGTTAGTTTCATCAGCCCTTTGATCAGCCATGCATTTTGGCAAGCTGCTTCTATGCCAAAACACGTTTTTATCCACAAATCCAATGCGATCTACTTTTATGATATGATCCAATCCGTGTTAGTTGGATAAAATGGTGACGATGCTGTTGTCATGCCACATGGCGGCAATAATTTCATCAGAAGCTTTGTAAGGTCTTATTTCTTCGGTATTTCGACTTCTTCTTCGTCATGTACACAATTTTCTCCAGAGACGGAAGGGTTATTTTGACATTCTACTTGTGTTCAAAGCATGCGACTAGAAAAATGGAAAATACTAGCGTCATTTTCGTCTCCACTATCTTTGTCAGTCACCACACCATCATCAGGAGGAAGTAAAATAATATCGCCTGGGTCTTCTCCGGCGTGCAACTCCTAGGCAATCTCATCTAACGTCAACCTGTAATACGTAAACAAGTTCTAAAACAATATCACCACATAGCAATAAGACAAAATATAAACAACAGTCTTTTTATTACTTACAATGAATTCAGAATAATAAAGTTATTATAATGCCCAGTGTCACCTCCAGGTGACACGGCATATTTTCAGTGCTGTAGTGAAGATGCTATTAGTTATTTTTATCATAACATATATTTATATTATAGATAATACATTCATTTACTACATGTAATAAGAAAAAAAACAATACTTACTGTCGGGACATTTTTATATCACTTAACACTTCAAGGAATCACACAAACTCTGACTACCTCAAATACGCGCGAAACAACTAAACAAATTTGATATATAGCATATAGTTAGCTTTGCCAGAAAAAAAACATGGATATTTCAACTAATAAGCTTTGATACAAACATGGTAGAATTCAAAAATAAATTGTAATGTGGTAGAAAAAAAATATTAAACTACTGTCACCTACAGGTGACACTGGGAATTGACGGGTTAATATGGTAACTACATAATACAATGAAAACTTGATGATAGTTTAAAGATGGTGAAAAGAAAAGAAAATTAATATTATTCGTTTTACGGTGCATTTACAACAGAAGAGCGAATGCTAATTCTAACCCCACTATCTCAAATTATTTTAGTGTAAACAGGCGTAAGGCATTCTTTCGTTCTTCTTAGTGCGTTCGAAAAGTTTCCATGCAATGTTCTAATACTGAACAACACTGAATACGAGTTTTCGTTTACACTAAAAGAGCACGAAATAATGCTCTAGCTCTTGCTCTATGTTCGTTGGATCTAAATGCACCGTTAGATTACGTACATTTATATAGGTATTACTAGCTTTCCGCCCACGGCTTCGCCCGCGTTTTCAAAGAAAAACCTGCGTATCTACCGTTCCCGTGGGATTTCCGGGATAAAAACTAGCCTATGTGTTAATCCAAGGTACCCTCTTTAAGTGTGCTAAATTTTATTGTAATCGGTCCAGTAGTTTATGCGTGAAAACCATACATACATACATAATTACAAACCTTTCCTCTTTATAATATTAGTATAGATTTATTACGTAACAATTTATCATATAAACATAACTCACATAATACGACATACCTTTAATAGTTTTTTTTCGTTTGCCGAACAGATAAAGTAAAACATCTTTTACACCTGCCTACGTCAAAATTGTCGAACAACAGTACAATTTTGGTGAATGTATAAATATTCAGGACAATTTTCACACACAGCACGTTCTGATCCCATACTAAGCTTTCGCTTGTGTTATGGAAACCAGATAGATGGCTGATAAACTTACATTTATAATTTTAAATAAATACTTATATAGATAATTAACACCCAGACACAGAGCAAACATCTATGTTCATCACATAAATATTTGCCCCGGGTGGGAATCGAACCAGCCCCCCTTGGAGGGCAGGGCCACTAGATACCAACCAAGCCAACCGATCAGTCGAGTATAGCGACTGATATTTTATAAAAGTGAGTTCATTCAATCTACTTTATTACTCAAAATGGATGTAACCTTGGCCTTGTTATTTTAGCAAATATGGCGCTCGGAGCTGTCAGGTTTCCCGCGTTTTAACATTTTGACAGGGTAATAGTGGACTCTGTTTTTAATAAGACCTCGTTTTGTTTTCAAAGAGTATTATTTCTGCTTTCTTGATTATTATTCTTATTATAGCGTAGTTTACTGTTAGAAGGAGAATTTATTTATAAGTACCAAGTTTATGGTATTCCAATTGTTATGTAATGATTAAATCCTTAGATTAAGTCTAACATCAATATATTAGTAATTAATAAATAATTGAAAAACATAAAATCAGAGTTCTACAAAATTTTCAAAATTAAACATGCTTTCCGTAGCGTATGAAGAAAGAGAATAGCAAGAAAAATTTTCGCTAATTTGATGTTTAATGTAATTAATAATAAGTATTGATTTAATAGTGTTTTGATTATGTATAAAATTATAAAAAATCGATCACATGGCGGAATTCAAACCCTATTTTGGTTTCCCGTAGCGTACGTCCGACCTCGTAGGCTACGACCTACGGCTATTGTATTATGTTAACTCCAATTAAATTTCATATATTTAAAAAGAATACAAAGTTCTTTGATTTCTCAAAATTAACAATTTACATCTTGAAAAATGACAGAAAAATAAATATGTAATTCATAAAGTCACTCACATGAATGAAAACTTTCAGTGAAACCAGTCTTTTTCTAATTCTTTAAATTACCCTTTATATTCTCTAAGTTCTAAAAAGTACATCAATTATTATACAAAAACCAATAAAAATTAACCAATTTTATATGACGTCATTCAATTTTACATATCTCGATCAGGGATCAAGATATATTGGTTTCCGTTGTCGTAGAATCATGCAATCTTGTTTGTAAGCATTTTGTATAATCATGTTTGCGATGTAAAAATAACTGAAACGGGAATGTGAAGAAAAGTTTAGTACATTATAAAATTGCCCAAAGAATGTACATTATTTGGTTTGATAAATTGTAATAGATTGTATTACAGAATTCATAAATCTAAATTTCTCTCACAACTTTATACAGGGTTACTTGTAAAACACCAGCAACCTCGCAGGACAAGATAGCTAACATCATAAGTAACAACATTTGTTCTACGACTATTGGCATAACGGAATAAATTATTTTTAAATCATATTTTAAGCTTTTATTGTACACTATATTAGTTTAACATTAGGCGAGATTCTGGTACCTAAAGCGCATTCCCATTTAACCCAAAAAAAGGAGAGCCACTACCGTTTCTTGAATAGAGTTTTGTACATAATATAGACAAATTTTACGACTCGATAGAGCTTTTAAGATATGTTATTTTTAATATGGACTCAATTGTTAGTCGTTATATTTTTAGAGTAATTGAAGAGGGAAGTTTTAGTATATAATTTTTTAAGTTTTCTACAAAACGGGCGAATCCGCATGCGGGAAGCTAGTTACTACTTATATTATAAATGCACAAGTTTGTATGTTACTATTTACGAAAAACTGCAGAACCGATTTTCTTGAAATTTAAAGTATTGTTAAGTTTTAACAGTATTGTATCATATTAACTATGGTTTTAGCCAATACCTACAGGCGAAGCTACGGAATGCTTAATATATATTATATATATATATATATTAAAAACTCTTCATTCCATTTTATATCTGCATCAAAACATTAACAGCAAGGTAAATTCGAATAGTTAGAATAATAACCAGCGAAGCCTACATAGAAATTCCGCCTAGCACCCTTGCATGTTGCGAGAGAGGTCACTTTATGTTGGTCGTACATTATACTACTGTGGGGCGGTTAATTTTATCGTTATACAGGATGGTGGTGTTTTTTAATTACTTATTTATGGTAGCGTATGTATGTATGTATGTAAACAGGAAAAAATGGATTGTTTATTTATTTAAAGTACTATATTCACTACTGTAAAATCTTGCAATTTTTTTTTGTGTTCAGTGTTCGGATACTACAAGAAATAAAAGAGAATGAAAAAGTGATTTCTTCGGTGACAAATTCTACAGAAAAGCTATATAAAGTAAAACAAATACATCACTTTGATAAACTACATAAGAAACTAAAAAAAGATCCGGGTATCGACGTACTAAAAATTACTTACAAACGATATAGAAATTTTAGCTCAAATTTATTAAAAAAACTTAAAAGACAGTAGTTACGATTCACTACAAATACAAGAATCTAAAAATAATAACAAAAAGCT
>CAJQZM010028016.1:0-11848 GCA_907164665.1 Colias nastes | reverse complement strand
GGAAAAGCACCCTTATGATCATTGTTTACCGCCTAAATATTGTATTGCCACATTTCCATACGTTACTTGTGTGATCATCGCATGAATGTTATCAGAGCACACGCCTACCACGAGATAATATTAAAGGGAGATTACGATATGCATTGCTATTGATAATAAAAAGTGCAATTTATGACATCGTTACGATTTTATAGGCCGTGACAAAAATAAGGTTTACGCTTGTTAAATGTCTGAAAAATGAATTAAAATTAACGGTGTTATTGTTATTAAAATCTTACAAATATCGGTGACATTCATGATCGTAAAATATATGTATTTATTTAAAGTTATAAATGATATTAAAATAAGACAGAATTTACCTTTGGGGTATTTGTATTAAAGTATATGTACGACACAATTCGTCCATCTTTTGCCTGTTTTTGCTTATAATTAAATTTTATAAAACTACACAATATTAATATTCAACTACACATGCTATGATGCTACCTCCAAAGCTAGTAACTCTATATAATTACGTATTATTGAAATTAATATAAAAAATACTCACAGATATATTTTCTAATGGAATGATTCCCCTTGGCTCCTTATCCGTTGTGTATTCGAAATAGTAAAGGCAGTTGTCGTTCAGAATGAACCATCTTCTCTTCCATGATTTGTATCTGAAACACAAACATAGTTTATATTAATATTTACATCATTTTTACCTTATTATGAATAACTTACAACACATTCTGATAGCAAAAAATTTTAACATTGCATATTTAGGAAAGAAAAAGTCTTATACATTTCTAAATTCTCAGCTATTTCTATGTAAGAGAAAAGTATTAAGTAATTGTTGTTTACAACATGAAGAGCTTGAGCAAGACCATAATATATGTATACATATACAATATAATATGGTATTGACCAATGCTTAAATATTAGCTTTATTCAACAAAGTGGTTGATATTTGACTAAGATTGTAATACTTCAGTTAATCCAGTTTAATGTACTACAAGTAGGCTATCAATACCTATGTGGGGCCAACAAATAATAGGCACTGATAAATTCATAACAATTTCTTTTAAACTAATGTATATTTTACTGATAATAAGAGCGTATTTACAATGAAGCTTAAGCTTTTTGTTTGATATAATAATAATAATAAACTGGTTACGTAATCTCGATTAAACAGAATTATTAAATCAACAAACCAGAAAAACATTTTAATCTCTACGTAAATACCATAAAAGTATACGTAGATTCGCGAAAAAACGTAATTCATATGTAATTAGCGACTTATAAAATATTTGACTGATAAATATGCAAATAAAATTCATAAGATAATATCATGCCGTGTGTGGCAATGATCATAATATTATACAAAACAAACATTTGTTCTAAACTCAAAAATGTTTGTACAAACAGTGTCTGGGAATACAAGCTCCTATTAGGAACACAGAGTTATTTCAAATTTTAATAGAAACTTTTAAGGGGATACTATACTGCGGAGTAAACAAAACTTAGCCGAGATCTCAATTGAATTCAACAAAAATATGCAACGCCAATTATTTAGTCACTTATTATTTATTCATCCAATAAAGATGATTGAAATCTGTTTTGGAAAATAAATGGGTTCTTACAAATCGTAATTTCATGATGCATATTGGTCAATCTCTCACAGACCTTACTTTGTTGTTATCCATATTATGGAGGTGTATTATAGAGTTCGATTTTATATGTTCATTCTTTATTATTTATAGTACAAACTATAGACTTAACCGTAAAAAATATAAATGTTTATATACCTTCCGCCCTGTTTCCACAGCCACCCCTCCTTGTCCGGGTTGAAGAAGGTATGCATGAGATCATTACCGTCGTCCTCGGGAATCTTGAACGGCTCCGTCTTTATAGACTCGTATAAGGACTGGAAATTAAATAAAGGCACATTAATAAAGGCATTACATTACAAACATAATGAGCATGTATTTTATTAAAACAAATGAACGTTATTTTATCATTTGCATTTAATTTGCAATATTTTCAAATAAACAATAAACCAGTTAAAAGGAAGCAATTATCAGTATATCACAAATGACCCAATACAGTCATCTTTGTTTATGCGCACGTGCATAATAATTATCAATTTTCATACGAGCGAATTAATGCAAAAATAAACCGTAAAAACGAGCCAACAATCACTGCATAATGCATTT
The DNA here is from genome assembly GCA_907164665.1 of Colias nastes. NCBI lineage: Eukaryota > Metazoa > Arthropoda > Insecta > Lepidoptera > Pieridae > Colias > Colias nastes. The sequence goes on along the minus strand of CAJQZM010028016.1, from coordinate 9,653 downwards.
ATCGAGTAATGAGGTCCACTTACATATTCAACAACACGTGTGCCGTACATTGAGTGTTAATCGCACTAGAAAACAAATTTAGGTAGCGTGGAGAATAATTGAAAACAATAAATTACTATCGTGCACCACATCGCTACTGACTCAACTGGCTTGTCAAATATCATGACACGTTTATCGGTCGTCACTTGGCGCCGATAAGAGGGCATTATATTGACATCAACTATCGCAATTTACTTTATAGTGTCTCATTTACGTCATTTGAGGTTAGGATGGCTGTTGAGTAAACAAGGTCGGACATAATTACTTCGTGAATGATAACAATTTTCTAAATGTGTCTAATTAATGATTGATTGGAACCAATTTGGAAAATTATGTCATAATATAATGAATGAACATTTTTAAGCTATCGGCTTGTTTGTATACAGTTTGAAGGAGTAAAGATAGCGGTCTGTGTTATGACGCAAACTGTTGTAAAGCCTTTTATCATTTACTCAACCAATCTATACGCATACATTTCCAAAAATTTGTTGATATGATAAGATAAATTGATGAAAAACGATTTAAAATTACTGTATCTCTCAATATATCATCGCTATCGCACGGCTTCTAGATTAATGTAGATACTTAAACTAACAATTAATTGCATCGATAATATCGCAGACACTTTGTATAGTTACATACAAAGATGCATTATAATATTCTAGGAAGCACTTACTGTTTTATTGCAGACAATATACCAGGTATTTCATTATTATGTAAACAAATGAACAGCCCAACACAACTAGAATCGTGACAATTTTACATTAGAAATTAGTACGTATTAATTTTTCATGTAGAAACGTGATGTCATGACGCTAATGTACTAGTGGTTAATAGAAGAAATAAACTAATAGCTAACCTACATAGTTTTATTGCGTTAATCCGAGCAAAGGAAATGCTAGCTAACGGTGATTATAAAATACTATTACTCAGATCTGACCATGTTCTTATTACAGGTAATTAAGCTAAATATTTTTTACTAATGCTCATAATACCTACTTAACAAATTGTGTCTGAATGCATTGAAAGAATTCAGAATTCAATTACACTGTAAGAGAGTCTCCAAAAGTAGATTTTCCCCACGAAATACATAAAAAATAAAAAAACAATAATAAAAAAAATATGAATTAAAAACTATAGACATGGGGCATCCAATATTATCTTCACACGTGTAATTCCGTTATTACGCCTAGATTATGTGTGTAATCTCTCTATAAGCGAATTGCTAATAATTCTTTTGCAATTTATTGATTCTCAAACTATACTTGTATTTAATTAATTGGTGATATCTTACGCACCCAAAAAACAGATTATTTTCGCATATTTAAAGAAAATGATATTCAGTTCCAAATTATATGAAAAAAAAACCTAATTTATAACAACAACAAACGCTAACCTTCGAATTCAATGTTAACAACTAGATAAATCGACTGTCAGAATTAATAATACGTGCTTATTCTATATCCTGAATGCAAATGAATATTGATCAAATACGCAGCGTATCAACTACAAACTTTGCTTCTAGAGGTATCAATTATTACACACATACATCTAAATTAATATTGCAGTAATATTATTGTACTAGTTTCAGCCCGCGGTTTCATTTGTATGGTTGCCTTTATAGGATAGAATTTCATTCAGACGCAACCAGACGTTCAGGCGCTTTAGCTATTTAACGTTATAATCCATCGATGGTTAAGATTTTCAACATATTATAGCAATATAATTAAATGACAGAAATTAGGTTAATATAATGTCAATTATAGTCATGGAAAATCGGACTTTTATATTCTCTAGATTTTTTATATAGGTGAATTATTGTTAGCCAAAGCAAAACCAAGGCAGGCTGCTAGTTAAATGCCTTTCGAAGCACGCCTGAAGAATTTTGAAATACCATTGCTATTACAACGGTAAAGCAAACTAGGTTAATTTTATAAACTAACAAGGACTAATACTAATGTAGCCTACATTTGCCTTACGTTAACTGTACACATTTGTTAAATTATAAGTGGGCCGTTGAAACTTTGATACGAAACTATTTAATAACTTCCTTAGCTATAATAGAAAAATAGTTTGAAGCTATTATAATAATATTAACTATGTAATTAATGATTATAGTAATTATGGTATCCGTTTCATTAATTGAAATAAACACATACTTCTTGTCCAGATATATTTTTATCATTTATAATAATTATATCGCGTATGAACTTTTTATTTTACAAGGTTGCCATATGTATGTCATAGACAAATGTGTTCTATGTACTAAACGTTAAGGTTCGTGCACATTAATTCAATTATTTTACATACCTAAGTGATCAATATTTTGTGATCCAATTTATTAATTATCAATTCAAACAATTTATAGTCCCGATAGACTGTACCGTGTCTCTGTTACCACAACGTACTAAACCTATTAACTGAATTCGAATAGAATATACTCTATAGTCTATAGCGTTTGCGAAAATGAAACTTAACATTTGTGAAATAAAGCCTATATTATGCACGCAAGTAAATTCCTTTGCATTCCTAATATACACGCAAGGAAACACGCATATTATGTAGGAAGCTAGTTTCCCGAAGTTTAGTTTCAGTTATTTCATACATTTGCAAGCCTTACAGCCTTCTCCGATGAATATATGCGTCAACCATAATAGTAGGGGAGCCCAAGAGGGGATTTTGGGATTTACTCGAGCGCGTCAGATTACTATAAGGGACGGTACCTTAGCTATTCATTAGTACCTCTAGTCAATATGAGCAGTTATGGTTGGTGGGTGCGCTCAGGGGCCCCGCTGGAAAATTTGAATAATCCATAATTCCCTAAGGTTGAGCTCGAATCGTCAGATTAGCGAAATGGGGACTTCTTATATTGTAATTAACCCCCCCATATATTAATCTGACGCGCTCGAATAATATTACTTTAATTTTTTACCCTTTCTTCATAGCGATTAAATCGCCACTTAAATCGTCAGATTAACGTATACTTTTTTTCAGTGACGTCCTGGAGCATGCAAAATATCAATATCTAACGCGCTTGAGAGCTTCCAAGCCAATTTTTTTCTTTTTTAAATTAAAAAAAATCAAAAACCCTTCCCCACCGCTAAAAGTGAAAACATTATAGGACCTTTTTTTCTCGCTATGGTCTAATCTACCAATTCTAATAGGTTCCCGTGACGCTCGAGTAAATCCACATTTAGCATCCTGGGCTCCCCTACTATAAGAAATGTTCTAATTTGTGAAGGTGACAGCCAAGTGATAACTAGTCTAACAAGACCATAGTAACATAGCGTTATCTTACCTAGAAATACACATCATTCTAATTTCTAGCATCACCGAACAAGAAAATTAGACTTTATTTGTATATCATCTTAACTTAATTTTTGTTTGAGTATAAATTTGTAATTAAGAGTTAATCAATTCAATTACTACTCTCTAATTTCTGTGTTCATTACCACTAACCACTTCAGGGATAAGTATAACGACATAATCTCTACGCATTAACGCGAAAGTAACCCTTTCTATCCATCAGCACTTTAAGTACGACAGTAAACCCAACGTATAGACTGTTTAATTTGTTTTAATTTTAGTTTAACTGTCAGTTTTCTTTAATATAATTTATTTAAGAATTATCGAAACTTTGTTATTATGAATCAAAATAAATCTATCATCTAATACCGTGCGGCCTATAAAATCTCGTTATGTTATCCTCCTTATCTATACTCTATTTGTCACCGTAAAATTGTAAACTCCGTTAGATTATAATAGACGAAAAATAATGCGTAGAATTGTTAGCGGATGTGACTCATAACTGAGGCTAATTTTTGACAATTTGTAAACTTGCGAGAAAGATTGTAATACACAATAACATAATATCATAATACACAAATCAACTCACCAAGAGCAACTCCTGAGGCAGATCCCCACCATTGTTGATCCCTCGGTTCATAGCCACAAACTGTTCCGGCGTCGGCTTGTCCTTCACACTGGGGTTATGTAAGGACGTATTCAGCATTATTATCGCAAAGCTGAGCACATAACACGTGTCCGCGTTCGTGAATATGTCGGGGTTCAGTTGGCAGTACCGTTGCGCGAAACTCTCCATCATGCGGTCGATCTTTTGCGCCTCACCAGGCAATCGAAAACTCCAGAGGAATTGTCTGGAACAGCGAGAAGTCTGGGTTGATGGGTGGGTATATGAGAAGCCGTATACAATACTCGGAATATGCGAATGGGTAGATTCTAGTAAAATAATGTAGCCTTTTGGATAAGATCTACAACAACCAAATTTTTGCCTAAATTCCAATTGAATAGTAAAATTACATATTACATTCCATAATGAATATAATCATTTACAAAATCGTATGGTACGTATAGCTGTTTCAGTAGAGTAAAAAATACATATATACAATAGATAATAGACAATGTAAAATAAAGCTCCACAAAAGCTCACTGTATTGCAACTCGTGGCTGCAGCTAACAGATACATACACAGGCAATTGTTGTGTTTTTTTACAGGAATTGGTTATTTTTTCCGTCGTTTCTTTCTGCAATGCAGGTAGTAGTAAATCCTAATAGGGCGTTCACTTATTTTCGCAGCCATTCTCGTATCCTTTTTGCAGATTTAACAACATTAATATATCATTAACGTTTCCTTTTAAAATTAAGTAGTAGTAAAAACGTTTAATCATAATGGATGTTCTCACTTCATTTATTGTTAATAAAAAGTGAAAAAAAAAATAATCTCTTTAATTTATTTTATAAAAAAGGGCGAGGGGAGCGTAATTAATCAAAACAAGATCACATTACAAAGCGATTTCCACGTAATCAATCTGTATTAAGATAAAAACGCGCTGAACGAAGACCTAAGGTAAAATAAATCAAAACTGGAAAAAGGCACTCCTTTGAAATGAGACTTACCTTAACGCCTGTACGAGTATCAAGTCTGTAAAGTCGTGAAGTTCAACGAAGGCTCTGAGTACCGCCTCATTGAATTCCGAGCGCTCGCCGAGGTAATCGCCTATCGCGGTTTTACTCAGCCCCTCGCCTTTGTGAAGGAATTGCGCTACGTCCTCCGGTGTCCTTTGTAGTAATCCGTTCTCGTACAAATACTCTATACCTGTAACAACCGTACGGGTGATTCAAGGAACATTCTCAACTGCTTATTGCGCAGTTAACACAATTACGTAAAAAAGTATTGTGACAAATTATCTGAATTGTTTAGAAATATTTCTCTCTTGACTTTGTGACATTATTATTTAATAACGTTGAGTACAATCACAAAAGTGCATTAACAAATTCGTTGTAATAACTTTAATTTGAAAATGGTTCCCCATTCACTATTTCAAGTGGCCATCGTGGTACACGTATTATACATTAGCAGATTAAAAATCTGTGCAAACAAACTCGGTGTTCCGCTTCAAAAATGTATTTCAGTAATGCAGTCCGTCCGAAAAGGAACTGTTACTTCGTCAAAGCGCCGCGGCTATAGGCTCTCCAGAGTCCAGCGTAATTGAAAAGATGTTAGGAATTCAAATGAATGAACTGGCTTTGAGATCGGGGAGCTGCAGCTAACCATTTAGCTATTAATATCTAGTCTTTATTATTTAGCATTCCAGTTAATTAGAATGCATACTCAATATACAATAGTGTTGCCCAAATGCAAGAACAAGACGAGACTTAGCCAGTCTTGGTCTTGGTCTTGCGCCAATACACCTGGTCTTGGTCTTGGTCTTGGTCTTGCGATCCCAGTCTTGGTCTTGGTCTTGGTCTTGCAGCAAGAGTCTTGCAAGTCTTGCAATTACCTATTAGTCTATTACTATTTATTAAAGTTTACTTTAAATCTTAGAAAAACGTATTAGAATTGGAACATTGTGAGCTTGAATTAACATAGCCATAGTAAAGATCAAGCAGATTAATAAATAACTGAAGATTTGATAAGAAATTCGAAAAATCAACTGACCGTTTTCCATGGAAGTAACTGTTAACACGCAAAGCGGCTTTTACTATAAACGGAACTACATTTAAAAATATACTTTATTTATTGAGTTATAAGGTTGCTTCCATTCTGTTTATTTACATTCTCAAAAACATCAATCGCGGCAAAGGCGGCTTGCGACAAAGGCGGCTTGCGACAAAGGCGGCTTGTGTCAAAGGCCCAATGATATTATATATAGAAACAAGAGGTAGATACGTTACCAACGCACCAAAACGCAAACCGTGAATTAGTCCTAATTGGGACCAGTGGAATCAGTCAGATTGTGACTTGTGACAGCGAACGCACATGCTGATATAAACGTTAAAATTATCAATAATGCCTTCTTGTGTGTTCAGAAAGTGCACAAATTACGATAGTAAAATAAAGAAAGATAGAGGAATATCATATCACAGGGAAATGTATTAAAATATTATAATTTTAGAGCAAAAATAACAATTTACAATTCTTTATGAATGACACTTGCCTGACACTTGTATTGAAATAATGAAAGGGATAAAACATTGCTTCAATCACTAGTGTGACAAAGCTAGCGTACACTGTGTTCAAAGATTATCATGTAGATACGATTATTAAAAATAGAACGTTTACATATTTTATTAATTTCGATTTGGGTAAATACTTGATTACTTCTTGATTTTTATGTAATTAACAAATATATCTATTTATTATATACAATGAAATCGTGATGGCAAAAATGTTTGTTTGCAAAAATGATGTTGAATATACGTATACATTAAAGAAAAGATTATCGCTACTGACGAAAAATGCTATTTGCTTTTCTGTAAATAGCTATTGAACATAAATTTTATTTGTGTTTTAGATAAAAAAAGTTAAAAGGCTTATACTTCATCCTTTCTTTTATTTCATCCATTTTTTTCATCTAGGCACCACTATTATTATATCCTACAAGTTGGAGTGATGACCTTGTACGGGTTCCGGGAACTGCCTTGAAATGAATAGCGTAAGTTCGGTCCTTATGGAGTTCTATAATAAGGAGGCTGGAGGACTATGCTCAGCAGTGGGTGTTTATCGGGTGAAATGATGATGACCGAAAACGAACACCACAGCTAGTAATAAATACTTAATACAGTTATATCTCCAAAAAAGTTTTTTTTCATTTTAATACAACTTCATAATAATAATTAAATATTTGTTTATGTGTACAGGAAACCTAACATCTATAACATTGAACCGTCTGTGTCGTTAGTCTATGCCAATTACCATGGCAACTATTTGTTTATTTATATTTAATTGGTGAATTCTTATGACTTTTGCTTACACCTGCGCGGAAGTGGCAAACTATCTTTGTCTTTTTTGTTTATATCATTTTATTAGAGCCATCTCTCTTATACAGTCTGTCAATGTAATAAATTAAGTAAAATGAAACTTGTATTTGTGTGTGCCTGACACTGCATATGAAGCATTATTTTAGGATATATTGTGAGTATATAACGTATCTATACATAAAATATCATTGCAAAGGCCTCGGCGATATCATTTAACAACATAATATGTACTTTAGGCAAACTTGTAATAAGATCTATTTTACTTTCTTATTAGTCCATTTGACAAGGATATTGGGTTAGATACCTATTGGAATAATTTTATTATTATGTATGTACGTTTATTAAATCCACGAATAAAAAAATTTTTAGTCGCGAATATAGAAATTGGGTCGCATTTTTTTAATCCGCGAATAGTGAAAACGCGAATAAAGGAAGCGCGAATAAGGAACTTTTACTGTAGTGTCAAATGTTATGATTTCGGCGTGGTGGCAACGATTGTTTTAGATTTCAAAAGAAGCCGCCGGCGCGTGTATCATAACCATGTACTTCCGAAAAGCGGCAAATTTCTTTGAGAAGTAAGTACAAAACCTTTGATGCCACATTATCAAAGTGCCGATGGTTAAAACATAACTATGCATGCACTCAGTTTGATTTTAATAGATATTTTTTTATTCGCTATGTTTATGGTAACGTAATGCGCATAGGTCCAGTTTTTCATATTCTTTGATACAGTTTTTTGCGTCTCATAGAATTCCTAAGCGTACCTACCTATACACCGAACTGTTACACCTAACTACTCAGTGAAATAGCGCTAAGTCCTAGCTGCAAGACGCAAGAGTCTTGCAGGCTATGTCTTGTTCTTGCTCAAGTCTTGCACGGTCAGTCTTGGTCTTGGTCTTGCTAAAAATACGCGGTCTTGTTCTTGGTCTTGGTCTTGCAAAAACGCAAGAACAAGACCAAGACTGCAAGACCAAGACTGAATTTGGGCAACACTAGATACGGATACGGACTATACTGGTACGGCCCTAATAATAGTAGACCTTAGAAAGGACTTTCCCACTCGGAATTTTTTTCAATAAGGTAACTCCCCGACGCGACGGGCTAACGGCTAACTAAAATATTGTTGCGGGGTAATTCCCCTTCGGGGATTCCCTGAACGAAAGTATTGGATGCTTTGATATTTCTAAGATTCTATTTCCGAAATTCTAAATAGTGCTTTTGATTTGTATATTTTTTATTTTATTTTAGTATTATTGCAACTAACAATATTAAAAACATCTTTTGAGAAACTATACTTCAATTTTTTTTATTAGAACCCTATTCCCACATAAAACTGATCCCGGGATAGTCCCGGGATCCCGGGATTACCCATCAAAAATCCCGTAATCCCGGGATTGAAAAACATGCTCGGGTTTGTATTCTCTACCGGTGAGTACACACGGTCGGAGCGGTCGTGCTGCGCGGGCAGAACATCGGGATAAATAATATAAAGAATAAATCACTTTTAATATTTGTTACATTTACGTACGTATCTGTTACATAACGTAACGATAACGATAACGATTTAAACTTAATATCGGCTAAGAACACCGAACGATCTGATGCCCAGAAAACAATTTTAGATATTACCGGAACGTTAAGTCGGATACCTGCCCGCTCGTGCATTCGCAGCTAACTTCCGAACAACCATGAAGTTTGAATCGAACTGTAAAAGTGTTTAACTTTAAAATTTATAAAACATTTCACATAAATTAAAAAAAAATATTCACGAACACTAACACCATAACAGGACTTCTCCGTTGTGGATTTTTGTTTTTAATTTCCATACTAAAAGTATAAGTATTAATTATATCTTCTAGCTGTATTTTTTGACACTTATAATGTTATCAATAATATGTATTTATATAAAAACAGCAAAGCAGAAGTATATACAACATACATAATAAATTCTATTAATAACAATTGTATTGTGTCGGCAGTAAAATCAGTAGCAGACGCGGCGGGCTCAGGCGGCGACTCGTCACAAGACGACGACAGCGATGACGACGACGAACGAGTGGCTGAGGAGAAACATGATGAGGTAACTAACCCTATACTTTATTAAGATGGTATAATATGTTGGATTGTTAAGGGTTAAAAGTAATAGTGACTTGGCGTCTTGCCAGGAGGAAAAAATAGAGAAAGTCGGAATATAATAAGGCATAGCTGATAATGTATGCAAATGAACAACATTTGAAAACCAGTGTTGGAAAATTTTTCTTTCAATTTTTCTTGTTTTTAAGCCCAATATACACTAAGATACAGGACCTTTAAAATAGACAAAAACGCTATGA
>CAJQZM010028014.1:0-10960 GCA_907164665.1 Colias nastes | reverse complement strand
AAAAACAACAATTAATTAGGTGCTATTAATAAATCAATTTAATTATCCACGAAATACAACGAGCAAATTTCTTTGAATAGGTCCATTATTAGCTTATAATGAGATTGGTTTCCTTATATTATTTTCTTTTATAAACAAAAGCAGATTTATTTGCTGGGGGTTCACCTGATGATAAGAAATGTGTACCATTCAAGTATTCGCATAGAGCATTTGAGTATTCACATTGTTAAAACCATTAAGTGTTGCCTTTAAAAAGATCGGGATATAGAAAAATTTACAAGAAGAGTCAATAAATGAAATGGAGTCTCTTCTACCAACACTCTAGTATAAAAAAATATTATATTCTGAAGTAGCATTTACATGTTATATTTTACCACGATTTTCTGTGGCTTTTGATACTTAGTCTAGTGCGGTTTTGGCTCATTCGTCGAAGTATGCTCTACTAATAATGTTAATTGGTTTTAGGTCCACCATACATAAGAGCGCTGCCTTCAATTAAGGTACAGAGCGGGGAAACGGTAAATTTAAGATGTCCATATTACGGATATCCTATAAGGTAAAGATATAATTATTGATGCTTTTAATTCATATAACTAACTATTAAAGTTATGAAATAATAATATTATAGTTGTTAAGAGCGCTTATTCAATTTAACGCAAGTCAAAATCTCCGCGATCTATTACGATAGATCGCGGCTTGCGCTATCCTTTTACTATGAACAGCATAGGTCCACAGGAGAGCGCCGAGCAACATGTCCTCTCTCTGGAAAGGCTCGCTGCCGACTGATTTGAATCGAGTCGCGCGCAGTGTTTTATAGTACTTTAAAAAAAATTGTAGAAAAATAATAGAGGTACCTTAGTTGATTTTTTAAATTTTATCTTATAAGTAAGACATTCTTTTATTGCAATATGTATAAATTATATTCAATTAAGTCAAATATCTTGGTGAAAATAATCATTTTGTCGACTATAATTTCTAAAAAAATTCACATTGTTCGGAATTTAATTTCGTAAGTTAGGAGTCCAAAATAAATAAATCTTTTAACTAACTATTTTAATAAGGATTTTTGCAGTTAGTTAAAAAAAATTGTGTGTAAGATCTGTCAGCAATTTCAGATATTTTGAGCTTCGAAATTGACACTAAAAGTGAAATCAAGTAATCATCGGCTCAGTTATCTTGATGGTATTCACAAATACTCTTAACAAAAAAAACTTTTAACTAACTACATAGACAATAAAATTTCCTAAAATTATTAGTAATTCATATGTTTGTAAGATAAGTGGTTGATGGACAATCTGGTTTGAAAAATCACATATTTGAGCCAAACAGCGCACGGACCGCGTACACGGCCTTAAATATTTTGTGTGCTTTTCAATTTATATTTTATATTGTTGAATATTCGAGCACTTAATTTTTCATATTTTCTGTAATTTTGGGCACTTTCTCATGTCTGTCTTTCATAAAATCATTTTCCTGTAACAACAATACAAAAATTAGTTACATCAGTCCACACATGCCGTGATCATGAGAAATAGGGTTTCATTTCATATAGAGATTATTTCCTTTTGTCACGTTTTCATTATATTGAGTTTCGTTTCCACGATGGTTCAATGAATTCAGCAATACATTTGCACTCCACTCACACTTTGCTAGGCCGCAGAAAATTGAATTTATGCGTGACAAAATGCCTATGTCACGCTCCAGTATATTTGCGTTAAACAAATTTGGGAAGTATTTTAAAATTCATGTCGCTTTATTTCCAATTATAATGGTATTGCCCTATCTATTTAACGTTAGTTTTATTGAAAAGGATTAACCATTAATTTTAAATTTTTAAAATTTACCTAAATTGTGTTAGCTATTTAAACGTCCCTTTAAAACAAAAAAAAACCTTTAATATAGCAGTAATTTTGTTTAATGGTTTCATCCATACAAACCTCTAGAGTCTAAATTGTGTTAAACGTTAAAATATGTTACAGTAAAATAGACTGGGAATTCAAAGGCAAAACAATAAGTTCGGACAATCTTTTCCAAAACCGTTACAAGCGCAGCCAACATAAGAAAAAGAAAACGCGCCGCAGTGTTACCAACATACACGGAATTTTGAACATTCCAGAAGTGAATAAAGAAGAAAATGAAGCTTCATATACATGTATAGTAACTAGTCCTTCAGGTGAAATGGCTAGGCGTACATTTGATATACAAGTTATAGAAGCTCCTGTATTAGAAGACCTTCTTTTTGGGAATAATCTTCAAGAAGGACAAATTGTGAATATCTATTGCAATGTGAGAAGTGGTGACTTGCCTATACATTTTGAATGGCTTAAAGATGGGAAACGGATACCTAGTAGTTTAAAGGTAAGCAATAATAATTAAATAACTTTTTTTATTTGAGGTAATTTCGATTTTATATAGATTAATTAAAGTAGATAATATTCATTTTAATACAAAAAAATATTGGTGCGTGGACGTATATTATTACGTAGAATGCAAGAAAATTATAGTATCAGTTGCGTTTTCTGGAATCTTTCGTACCTTATAATAAACAGCTATAAACAATTTATTCTACGATAGTTTGAGACTGCTGAAGCCAAAGTTTATTATGACGCATTTATTTTTCTAATTGCTTTAGCTTTAAATACAATAAGTTTGTTAAATTGAAGTATTGTGTGGCTTTATTACGGTGTATAGGTAATTGAAGAGTGTTTCTTCCGGTGTTTTTCCCTAGAAAATAAAATCATACATTATTTTTATCTCCTCGGCTAAAATTCAGCCCTTTCAGTCTATCGCCTATAAATTTTATTTCTCTGTACATATCGCGATAAAACTTACACAATTCTGATCTATTAAGAACAACATTATAGCATTATGTGGAGGGAACATTATGTAGGTATTATGTATAAACGAAAACATGCTATATTACGTAGTAATAAAGATAATTTTTCAACAGGTGGTTGAACGCAGTTCTGAACTCTTCAGTGCTCTAGTGATAAAACGGGTTTCACTTGAACATTGTGGTACTTATACATGTGTTGCCACTAATCATGTTGCTACTGTTAATAAAACTACGGAACTGTATATAAAAGGTAAGGTAATATAACACAGAATACTTAATAGTAGCTAACTCTAGTAATACGAAATGTGTGAGATAGATTTTAATGTTTCAAAACAAGCGGATTTCAATTTAGAAACAAAATTGTATCATCACCATTATCTACTTCCATAGAATTCATACTCTTTGCAAAATTAGACAATAAATGCAAACGTTTTCCTGTATTTTTGTATTGATCATGTTTTATGACGTATTTGTTCAAGGTTTTACCATTTTTCGATAACATCATAAACGAATTTATTCCAATCCTTAATTTTTGTTCAAATATTTATCAATCCAGTACATTATTTTTTTCATATAGTGGCACCAAAATGGTTAGAAGAACCGTCCAATTCCTCATTGCTTCTGGGCAGACGAGGCACCGTCTCTTGTAGCGCGAGTGGATATCCTAAACCTCAAGTTCATTGGATGAAGAAAGATGGTAAGAATACTATTTGTCCTTTAAGTTGACCTGTAGCATATTGTGTTAGTAAAATTAAAATCGAAAGAAAAAAAAACACTTTCGTAGGATATAAAGGCCATTTAGTAATTTCAAAGAAAAAAACCGTTTTAATCACAATAAATCTTTACTTCACAATTTGATCAGGAAACACGAATTAACAGTCTTAACAAATTTAGTAACAAAGCCATTAATATTTTTGTTAAATTTAATTTACCTTTATAAAACTAAACTAGAACAAAGGAATACGTAATCAGGTACGTTTTTCTGAAGTTTGATTTTGTGTTTCTAGCTATTCTGGGAACATGGCAGCCAGTACTAGAATTGGCTGGTGGTGGGATACTAAGTCTAGCAAATGGGACACTCGTTATAGATGAAGTGTCGCTTTCTGATGAAGGGTTATATTCTTGTAACATTGAAAATGGCGTCGGCACACCGCTCAGCAAGACCATTTGGATCTCTGTGAATAGTTGGTATTAATCTTCTTAAATTTTAATAACCATTGTTTATTAAATAACACAACTTTTAAACAAAAAGAAAATTAAAAGTGTGGAAAAGAATGAATATTGGAATTAAGTCACCAGAGTAAATATAAACATTAGCAAATATAACAAGAGTATTGAAAGAACAGTCAGAGGATTTGCCTCCTGAAGTATAAACTTTAAGTTATCGTAAAGTTGTAGAAAGGAAAACTTATCGAATATTTTACCTGTTAATACTTCTAAATAAAATTGTTTCAATAAAAATCGTTCTAGTGCATTAAACTTCATTATTAATTCTACTTGTTTTAACAGTTCTCTTAAATATGGAAGTTATCATTTCCCTTCTAACCCTTTAGTGTTATTTCTAGTTAAAATTCTACTGTTATCATTAACTATATTAAGTACTTCTTAAACTCAATCATGTAGTGTCATAATATTCACACTTGCTCTTTTAAATAGTTTTCTATGTATGAATTTCCTATTGAGGAATTCCACCTTCCTCCAAATAATCTTCTTCTCTTATAGAACCTGTTCATTTTGCTGCCCCATCATCCAATATCACCTCTCGTTTGGGACAGTCAGCAAGCATTGAATGTAACGCTCTGGGTGACCATCCTGTAACAATTCAATGGATTAGACATGGCCATACAATGGATCTACATTCTCTTAGGTAAGGTTTTACCAGACATCTAAATCAGAGTTTTTATTAAAGGATATAAATGTGGCAGTTCATAAATTGATAGCAGTATCCAGAAATTAATAAAGAGGAAAATATTAATGGAAAATAATGAAACTAATAAAAAAATGTAATATAAAATGGTGTTTTAAAAACTTTGGCCAAGTTTCGGCGAAGAATGCGTTTATCCCGTCTTGTAAAACTGATAATTAAAATTATTGTACAAGATATTGCTCTTATTTCTGAAGATAAATTTGTTTTAAATTTATAATGATAATTAATTAATGTACTGTACTAACATAGTAATTAATAAATTAATAACAAGTGGATAAATGAATTTGAAAAGCTTTAACACACGAATAATTTGTAACTATCCTATAGGTGGAAGCTATCAGAAATTAAAACAAACTCGGGATTGTCGAGCACAATCAATATTCAATATGCTGAAGCCAGCGATGGGGGCTTATACCAGTGCAGAGCGAGTAATCCCTTTGGCGCAGGCACTTATAACGTATACCTCACTATTTTGGGTAAGACCCTTGTGTAATTATATAATAGTACTATTTCATATAGAAAACTGGTAAAATTTTAATTTTCGTACACTTCGTATATCTATGAATTATTATTAGGCACGTGGTAATAGAAGTTTTAACTCATATTTGTTTTTAAATTTTATGTTGTAATAATATTTGTAAGAGTTTGTTTGTTTGTTTGAACGCGCTAATCTCAGGAACTACTAGTCCGATTTGAAAAATTCTTTCGCTGTTACATAGCCCATTCATCGAGGAAGGCTATTGACTATATATCATCACGCTATGACCAACAGGAGCGGAGCAATGCGGGTGAAACCTCGGAGCACAGCTAGTCTGTTCTAAAATTCAAAATTTTCCAGAACCCCCCACCCCTCCATCAGAACTACGGGTGGATTCCGTCCAGTCCCGGACCGCCACGATATCATGGAGACCGAACGACCGAATCGCCGCACACCAGTATACAATACAGTATGCGCTTGCGCATATTGCTGATATTAGATGGGAGCTTGGTAGCACGTTTAATATTTCTAGGTAAGTCTTTTTAAATTTTTTTTTTCCAAATTTTTTAAATCTATAAGGCATAACCACAAAAACATAAAAGGTTAGATACATTTTAAAAGCTTATCTTTTTATAAATCGATTTTCATGATGTGCAGTTCAGTATGATAAGCTTTCTATGCCATAATTTGCTTTATGTTTTCTATTAAACTGCAACGAAAAAAGGGTTGAAATGCTGTAATACTCTAATATTCACATTTTAGCTATTGTAACACACTGTCAACAAATCTTGAAGTCCTTACGTGGTTAAAAGTGTCATACTATCTTTATTTTGTACATAATAATATTCTATTTGTATTTTTGTACAATTTTTTATATATATCTGTTCTTAAAATAAACTATATAACTTGATCCCTGAATGGGCGATGAGATAAATAAAATTAAGACGGTGACTAAATACCAAAGATTAACCCCGTTTCTAAGCCTACGCCTTCTTCGAATCTATTTTTAAACTTTTTTGGTATCTTATTATTCCATCTATTTCTTCCATCGCCCTTTGTTATTATAGGTAAGCGTTCTATTATTACCATTACCTAGTATAGTATTATAATATGTGGCATTACTAAAATAAATTTGCAAATAACGTTTCTTGGTTTATCAGATAATTATCTAGTCACTCGCCCCGTCTTCATTTGGAAAAATGTACTTATTTAAAACTTCTGTATCCATAGAAACTAAATAGGAATTTAATAGTTGATCAAAATCAGTTCGTGTTGATTCATGATTGACAAAATCAGTAAAGTTCTCTTCATCAACTATTTCCTTTCATTTTTTTTTCTGGCATTACCTAGGTATATATTTATTTATCTAACTAGATATCCTTAACAAAACGTTCACTTAACACAGCAAGGAAAACGAGCTTCGCCAGTCTTTCGACCTACAAAATCTCCGACCAGCCAGTGGTTATGCTGTCAGAGTGGCCACCGTCAACCAGGTTGCTGTCAGCAGGTTCACTGAACCAGTGCATTTGACTACACAGGAAGAACGTAAGATAATTGATATTAAGATTTGTCTTTTTTATTTAGCGCTACTTAAAACTTACAATTTCAATCACATGAAAATATCAGTCCGAGAACTGCTTAAATTTATCATTTCTCCAACAAAGACCTTAAAATTTTTCAGGTTTCATTACACATTTTCATTTTATTAAAACCTTTGTTATTGTGAAACAAAAAGACGATTCTATATATCAAAAGTAACTATCCAGAATTTTATCCGGTATTGTGATAGCGATTTCATCAGCATCTCTAATTTTTGTTAAACAATATGTACCTACTTGTAAATTGTGAGGAAACATAAAATGATTTATTACCAAACAGCACCATCTGCTGCTCCACAACACATCCGAGTCACGCAGACAGACGAGCCAGGCGGTCTGCACGTGCTGTGGGCGGCACCAGATATTCTGTCACATAACGGTCACATCACTGGGTATCATGTTAAGGCAGTGCCGCAGAATCTGGGACCAAGTAGGTTAACTTCTATCTAGATGAGATAATAATGATGATCTGTATAAAACGCTTATAGCGAATCCAGTGAATTTATGCAACGTAACATAGATGTCAATCCTTTGCAAACTAACTTTCTGATCGTCCATTATGTATCAAATAGAATAATTATTTTGCAAATTATTCAAAATATATTTATATTAATATAATAACAGTGGCAGTGATACACAGTACACTAACTGAATTATTTATTATAGTTATTGAAGAAACAGACACTAGAGTAATAAAGGTTTCCCACCAAAATGGTAGACAAGAAACTACAATAAGCGGATTATTGAAAAATACAAGGTAAGCCCAATGTATTTTAACTAAGCTTTACAAAATAACCATTCAATATTTTAATCGGACTTAATCCAGTATGTAGTTACAATCTGTATTAATTTAACTTTAATTGATTTAATTTAAACTCGGTACGTGTATACTTGAACATATTCAATATAAAACTACATAACAAAACTAGTAAGGAAATAAACCAAAATTACTCCTGATTCTGATATTAATTTTTCCCTATATCAATGTACTTACAAAATTTTCCTTACCCTGTTTTGTTTCTTCGATTCATTAAGTTCTTAGTTAACTGAATAATTTCAGATACGCTGTATCAATATCAGCATTCAACAGCGCTGGAGCAGGACCATTCTCTTCACCTGTCTTCCAAGAAACTAGAGAAGGAGGTCAGCTGTATTATATTAATTAAAATATTTCCTGGAAAATATTTCCTGTACCTCGTTTATTCGGAGAGTGCTAATTTTATCCTTGTCCGAAAGACCAATAAAAAAGAATCCTTGGCATAAATGTTAAATTTTTCTACGAAACTTTTCACTTTTATCAGTCGATTCGAAAGATGGATGGATAAAAAAGATACAATATTATTTATTTATTAAACGGTATTACACAAACTACATTAATTATATCACATTACATAAATTATATTAGATTATATGAACAAAAAAAAATCAAATTACAATTTATAAATAACAATAATCGATTGCTAGTAATAAAAAAAAATCACAAGCTCAAGCAAGCCGACAACAATGAGCATCATCTATCCGAAAACAGATCACATTCTGGGTTGTTCTTGAGAGCATTGAGCGCAGTGAGAGCGCGGTGAATTATATAACATTTGACACTAACTACTAGTTTGAATTACAAGCCTTCAATTTTATTAATTTGTATCATAATTTTGTATATCTCCTTCATTTTACTCTATTGTTCCATCATCAATAGTATTTCTTATTCTTTTATTAGCTCCCGAAAGTGCACCATCTTCAGTAGAATGTACTGCTGTATCTTCTACATCATTACGAGTTGGTTGGCAGCCAATCAGTACACCCCGACACGGGACTGACATCGCTGGTTATACCATTCTTTATGGTACTGAAGGTACGTGGCTTTTTTGACTCTCAATAAGGAGTTATATTTTTTGCAGTGTTCTATTTTACGGGAGAATTAAGCAATAAGCAATAATTAAAGTATCTTTACGAATTTTCTCGTTGCTTAGTGTTCGAAGCGCTGGGATTAATAGAATATTAAAAAAAAATGTCTGTAGTTGGGATGGGATAATTGTTAAATTACATACTTTAATAATGCTTTAAAAAAATATGTGTAAAGTAAAACTGTGGCGTACAACAAACGGGAATCTGAAAATTGAGATTTTTCTTACATTTAAAAAATCAAGACACAAAAATATTTATATTCACCAGATAAACTGAGATCTTTGTTTCAGATACCGATTGGCAGAATCAAACTTCTTTACATACGGAGCAATATATTCAAAATCTGTTAAAATATACAAATTATACGATCAAAGTTGCAGGATTTTCTAGTTATGGTGTTGGACCGTTTTCATATCCTATTGTATGCACTACGTTACAGGATGGTAATTATTAAGCATATCTCTCTATTACTTAAATTAAAATATTGTAATCCACAACGTACACTCAAGTGCTAAAAAAAGTCCGCAAGATTTTTTAAAAGTCAACTCTCTTTGGTGTTGCGCAAGGATCTGTTTTTAGCCCACTATTATTCCCTAGCTTATATTCATAAAAAATCAATCTTATTTTATACAGTGCCAAGTCCACCAGCAGATATAAAAGTTCTAGTACTTTCACCGACATCACTGCTAATTAGTTGGAAACCACCGGATCGGCCAAATGGTGAAATTATATACTACACTGTTTATGTGAAACCGGTCGGGTAAGATATAAACATTTCTTATACAAAAATATAACTTTTTCTTCCTTAATCCTGTCATACGTCTTTGAATGTCACTTATATCTCTTCATCATTGTACGTTAATTTTTGATCCCTCTGAAAGAATTTATAGGTTTCCTCATTATGAATTTCTGCATCGATTGTAGCAACTTCATTTTTACTTTGTTGTCAAATTCTTCACTTTTCAAAAATAGACCGTGAATTTTGAGCCACCATCGATCGAGATCGAGTTATAGCTTCTTTTATTTTATTCAGGGGATCCGGTGAAGCAGTGATGACACAGAAAGTAGAAGCAAATCGCAACACAGCTGAAGTGAAGGACTTAAGTACTGGACGTACTTATGAAGCCTGGGTATGTGCCTCCACTCATGTTGGAGAAGGGAGGGCTAGTAAACGACTCACACAAACACCAACGCATAGAGGTAAGATTTAAAGCAAAATTAATAAAATAACTACGTGCATGGTTGAAAAAATGATAGAAATACAATAAATTAAACACTAAACAGTCTTTAAATATCATTTCTAGAACTTAACATATTTTATTCACTTACACTTACAGTAAGAAATAAGATAACGATTTTTCCATAAGAGAACAATTTCTATATTTTTAAATCCTCTTAATTACCTGTCAATTTATCTGAAGCATTGAAGTGGTATAGTAATTTTCATAAAATTTAGCATTCAGAAGCCGCGGGGTACATAAAACAGATTATTATCTTTTAGCAATCTTAATAAATAAATATATGAATTTGAATGAATGTAAAATTTTTCATTTGACGCGAATTCTAAAGCCACTGTTATCAATACAGTTGTCGCGGGAGTGTCATCATTAGGAGGCACAGTATCAGTAGGCGCTGGTTCATCCCTCCTCTTGCGGTGTGCGTGTGTGGGCTCGCCCGCCGCGCGCACCGTGTGGTACCACAACCACAACATCATCACGCACCATCCCAGATTCACCAGAAACCACGATGATACTCTGCTTATTAACAGTAAGTGTGAAGTTTTCTTTATTTTGTGTCGATTAATGTCTGTGATGTTTTTTCATGTTAATTATTCCGTCAATAATTCGTTCATCGTTAGCAGGTATTTGATGTTTTAAAAATGAATAATCAACTTCTCTGACTTAATAATTATTGTCTTTAAATTTTGATAAAATGATATTGTGTACTTGTTAGCTTTTGTCATAGGTGTTCTGTCTTTTCTTCTTTTTTAGCATATAAAATCTTATCAAACGTTATAAAATACAAGAACTAAATTTCGAAGAAACTTTAAACAAACTTATATTCCAGATATTGACGAATCTCTAAGTGGTAATTATACATGTCTAGCAAAGAACTTGTACGGCGTTGCTCTAAGTATAGGAGAGTCTGGTAATGGTTGAACTACAACTATGTATTTAACAGAATCTGAGCCGTACAAGTTCTTTGCTAGACATGTA
>CAJQZM010028010.1:0-10525 GCA_907164665.1 Colias nastes | reverse complement strand
TCGGCGTCATACATAGCAAACTTTCTGAGAAAATCGTTCTTTTGTTTGCAAAATTTTACGGTTGACCGCAATTATTATAACAAGTGCTTTTATAAAAATTAGTAAAAAATTTCGCAGCTGTGTCCGTTCGTTTATTGCTCTTTTGTCCTAGCTCGTAAAAAAGTCGATTGTCGGCATCATAGTTACATAACTACAAATTTTTGAAATATTTTTTATATAAAATTTATAAGTAATTATGCTTATGCATAATATGCAAATAGTATTCATAAAAAGAAATTAAAAATTACTCGTACATACATTCATTCGAATTGATATATGTATAAATAAATATCCTTTATCTAGTATAAGTAGCTTTATATGTACCTACATAATATATAATATCTAATTTTGACCCTTGTCTTGGGATTGCTCACATGTGTATAGAATTGTTAGTAGATCAGCAATAAGCCTAAAATAGCATGATATCTCATAAGTAAAAAAATTACAATTACCGGTGCAGTGAAAGACCTCAGACAATAGTTATAATACAATAAAAAAAAAAAAAAAAACAAAAAAGTTATACGCAAAAAATAAATAATATACGGGTTGAAATAAAAATTGTTTCTGATCTCACCGGTAATTACCTACCAGTCAGTGATAACTTACATTAGTCTGAAATATTCCACTATCTTCAATCTTATGACTTATAAATAAATGACATAAGAATAAACTTACACAAAAAAAGTACTATGTGAAACTGTCTGAAGATCCACATCAGTTTCTGGTAATCATGGTTGGTCTTTTATTGCGTCCTGGCTTGCAAGCTGCTCATCGGATTTTTCGTGGTCGCGCTTCGCTGTTAGAAATAAACATACATACACAAATCAGTAGTATATTTATTGGAAAATGAAATCTCAAAAAACAACTAAAACATTACTTATTTATACCAATAATAAAATTATAAATAAAAATAAAGACAGAGTGCATAAAATTATAAAATCTTGATTTGTGCGTTGCTAAATTCAGACTTTACTAATACAAAAATCATAAATAGGTAGTGTACCTAGTAATCAAATTATAGGAAGATGAAATCTCAAAATATGACTAAAATAATATTACTTATTACAAATAAAAATAACTATCAAATTTTCATTTATGCGTTTCTCAATTTAGACTTGCAAACATATACCTAGTAATCAAAATATTGGAAGTTGAAATCTTTAGACTTGTAGCGGCCGAAAGACATAATAAATATAAATAAGCATGATAAACATTAAACTTACCTATTTAGGTTCAATAACTGTAGTTTCTTCATCTGCCTTCGCAACATTTTCTTCCTAATGTTCTCACCATCAATGTTTTGGCCACCAAAATTCACCATGTTTATGAAAAACTTTAGTAACACTAACACTAAATCACGTATGCGAGTAGACAACGGCACCGCGCGAAAAAGTTGTACAGGACTGCTCTCTAAGACGCGTTGGCGTCGACTAACAGGAGGCGGAACGGCGGAAGCGACCGGTCTGCGCGCAATTTTTTGCTCATAATTTATAAATATATTTTTTTTAAATTACTGATGTATTAATTGAAAAATCTAATCCCATACGTCCCTCAAGAATTGAATGGAAGTGGATGTGGATAAAGTTTCATTGATATTACTTTACTATTGTCCAAATGAAATTGATTCTCCGTTTAATTTTTGGGCAACTTCACAACGTATTTCTATCGAGGCAAATTTTTTCAATCGTGTTTCGGTTCCCAAACGTCACTAAACAAACTCTTCAATTAAATAAATCGATAAATAAAAAAAATCAAATTCAAAGTTTTTGAAGAAAAAAATTAATTCTCCGTGCGCTCGAAACGTCTGTTTTGGGTCTCATTTCGCCTTAACGCTTGATCCGTTCCGATTTCGCAACAACACTTCAAACGGTGCTATCTTCTTGCGTAAGACTGACAATTGTACGTAAGTGAGTGTACACTGCTGGGTGAGCGAACTCTTTAATTGCCCGCGAGTGTGTCATTGGAGCAATGAACTTGACGCATCGGCAGTGGACAGGGGCTCGTTCACATGAGATGGTCTGTGCGGTAATCCAACTTATATTTGTAACGCGAGAGTAAGAATGTGTGAATGTTAGTTGGTTACTCTTTCACGCAGGCTGTTCGGATCTGCATGAAATTTGGCAACGATAGATCGAAGTATCTTCGACCTACTACGTAAGTGCCGAAAATCTGACAAATTTCTTCTACCTGTATCAGAGGTTTAGAATTGAACTTAAACTGAACTGGAATTTGCGCCTGTCCTTTTGGATAACTAAACTAAACGTAATGATCAGGGCACTTACGTTTAGTTCTTACTCATTAATTGCTTGTTATCTTTCCTCGAAGCGTCTATGCCTTATGTGACTTTATGCAATGTGTCGTGCTTAGTTATTGGACCGTTTTTGTTCTAGCTTTAAAATAAGAAAAATATATAATCCCAAGGTATTAATTCTTGTGTGTATGAGTCGTAAGTCCCACATATGAGATTGTCGGATGCGAATATTCGACCAATGTGTGCGTGGGCTACTAGTGTTTTATCTCCATATCTAGCCATGTCCTGTTGCTAGCCAATTTGAATTGCATTTAATAGTGATTGGTCGGTAGGTATTCGTAATATTTCGATTGTGCAATACTGAATAAATAATAGAATCAAATAGGTCTAATTGGATAGTGCGATGACAATCAAATAATAGCATGTATTGGAATGTTTAGCGCGATACTAGAGATAGGGTCGTAATGATAAACAGATCATAAATTGATGAGATTTATGCACAGCATAGCGAAGCATTGCAATATGGTTTTAATTAAATTATAGTTGGCAATTGTATGTACAAGAAGAAATACAACTCTTACTGTAAGCATGATAATATAAGATATATTTTTATCGGTCGACGCTTTTCAATGGTAAGAGGAATAGCTGAGATATGCGGTAGATTCCCATAGATTTATAGAAAAGTCTTAGCCTATATCAGAGTATAAAACACCAAAAAATGGATCGATGTACCATGTGAAATGTACAACTGCAGCATCAAAGGAAACAGACCTTAAATAAGAGAACGTCAATGTAGAAAGCACTCATAATTAAAAAATTAATTTAGTACAATTTGATGTGTATGAGACACAAGGACCTAACTCGTTGTTTTCTGAACAAAATATATTCAGATCCTGTGACGCAGCGCATGAGTCACATTTATTTTAGAAATTGGGTTTCGGGATAAAGAGAAATAAACAACAAATATTGAGTCGTCATGAAGACAATGTGTATTTAGATCTAATTTTCTGACAGATAAATAAAATGTGCTGGAAATTCGGTGTTTCCTGACCGAGTTACAAAGATTGAGAAGTTGAGTTTGTGTGTCATATATTTGGGTGTGCGAAGCTTTGTTGTTTGACCTTATTTTGTAGATTATGTGTGGGGGTGATTATTGGATTTATGCGAAGAAATAGAACGGCGCGGCGCTAATTATCCTTGCCCTACTTTTTAATTGTGTATGTCAACCTGCTCCGAATTTTACCTGCAGGTACGACTAGATATTGCTATGGTTAAAATTTTATGATCACAAAATATTTTTTTCCCGATACCTAGTAGATATAGGCGTATAGGGGCAGAGTTTTATTTTTGGGCAGGTTTTTAGTATTGAGGAGTATAATATACTTACGTATAATTTTCTCAAGGTCTCGGTTAATATGTGTGTGATAATTAAATATTGATATTCTTCATATTTGTAATGCTTTATTAAGGCGAAATACAATCGTGTTTGTGCACCTTTTGGGCTACGCCCCCTGGGTGGAGCATAAGAGCGCGCGGGACGCTTCACGAAAATCCCCTCGCCACGCCACACAACTGAATAGATGACGGAAACATACGGAACTAACGGAGGTTCAATGAACTTTACTTATATTCTTATATTCGCGCCGTTAAAGCTGAGTAAAGCGATCCGGCAACGTCTTTTCGTTGCCGGGCCCATCGGACTAAAAAAATCGACCTTTGTTCCTTTGCACGAAGGTCGATTTTTAATTGGTACAAGTCTGGTTACAAAAAGTGAGCTTGCGACTAAATTATTTTATGATGAAATGATTTGTTATTGTTAGAATTGTCGCTACCTATGTAACTTATTTGAAAATCTTTGTAAACAAAATTTATAGTTTTTCGTCATGGGACTTTACGTGCAATATGATAATAAAAATACATAATAGACTAATGCTATTTACGTTTGGTTTTTTCACATAATATATATCATATTTATTGAAAAAATCAATAACAAAAAAATATTATTTACAATTTTGATTTTTTTTAATAAATATATCCGACATTTCATTAGATATTGTCGAATGCTGGTTTTGGTACCATTTTATTGTTCCAATGTTTATCTTCTTGATATGACTTTCATTTTTTCTTCTTCACCTTGTTCCGTAAATAAATATGTCTCTTGCCCGTCACTTTGAGCTGTTCTTGTACATTGAGGTGCTGAAACAACCATAATAAGTTATAATAGGAGAGAACGAAAATTCTGTATAACAAAAAAAGATTTATAGAAAAATTCATTGATAAACTAATTATAATACCACGATTATTATAAAGATACTTTCATCAAAACTAGAAAAAATTGCGCAGCTGTGTACGTTCCTTTGTCGCTTTATTATCCTAGCCCGTAATAAACTCGATTGTCGGCGTCATACACAGCAAACTTTCTGAGAACGTTCTTTTGTTTGCAAAATTTTACGGTTGACCGCAATTATTATAACAAGTGCTTTTATAAAAATTAGTAAAAATTTCGCAGCTGTGTCCGTTCGTTTATCGCTCTATTGTATCCTAGCTCGTAAAAAAGTCGATTGTCGGCATCATAGTTACATACAAATTTTTCAAATATTTTTTTTTATATAAAATTTATAAGTATTTATGCTTATGCATAACATGCATTAAAACAAATTTAAAAAATACTCATACATATCGAATATCGAATATTCGAATGAATGTATTCATTCGAATTGATATATTATGTATAAATAAAATATCCTTTATCTAGTATAAGTAGCTTTATATATAATATCTAATTTAGACCCTTGTCTTGGGATTGCTCACATGTGTATAGAATTGTTAGTAGATCGGCAATAAGCCTCAAATAGCATATCTAATAAGTAAAAAAATTACAATTACTGGTGCAGTGAAAGACTTCAGACAATAGTTATCATACAATAAAAAAAAACAAAAAAGTTACACGCAATAGGGTTGTTTCTGATCTCACTGGTAAGTGGTAACCAGTCAGTGATAACTTACACTAGTCTGAAATATTTTACTATCTTCAATCTTATGACTTATAAATAAATGACATAAGATAAACTTACACTAAAAAAGTACTATGTGAAACTGTCTGAAGATCCACATCAGTTTCCAGTAATCATGGTTTGTCTTTTATTGCGTCCTAGCTTGCAGGCTGCTCATCGGATTTTTCGTGGTCGCGCTTCGCTGTTAGAAATAAACATACATACACAAATCAGTAGTATATTTATTGGAAGATGAAATCTCAAAAAATAACTAAAACATTACTTATCTATACCAATAATAAAATTATAAATAAAAATAAATACGGAGTGCATAAAATTATAAAATCTTGATTTTTGCTTTGCTAAATTCAGACTTTGTAAACATATACTACTACAAAAAACTAAAATAATATTTATTACTTATAACAAATAAAAATATCTATCAAATTTTGATTTATGCGTTTCTCAATTTAGACTTGTAAACATACCTAGTAATCAAAATATTGGAAGTTGAAATCTTTAGACTTGTAGCGGCCGAAAGACATAATAAATATAAATAAGCATGATAAACATACCTATTTAGGTTCAATAACTGTAGTTTTTTCATCTGCCTTCGCAACATTTTCTTCCTAATGTTCTCACCATCAATGTTTTGGCCACCAAAATTCACCATGATTATGAAAAACTTTAGTTCACTAACACTAAATCACGTATGCGAGTAGACAACGGCATCGCGCGAAAAAGTTGTACAGGACTGCTCTCTAAGACGCGTTGGCGTCGACTAACAGAGGGGCAGTCGGGAGGCAGAACGGCGGAAGCGACCGGCCTACGCGCAATTTTGTGCTCATAATTTATAAATATATTTTTTTTTAATTACTGATGTATTCGTTGTAAAATCTAATCCCGTACGTCTCTCAAGAATTGAATGGAAGTGGATGTGGATAAAGTTTCATTGATATTACTTTACTATTGTCCAAATGAAATTGATTCTCCGTTTAATTTTTAGGAAACTTCACAACGTTTTTCTATCGAGGCAAATTTTTTCAATCGTGTTTCGGTTCCCAAACGTCACTAGACAAACTCTTCAATTAAATAAATCGATAAATAAAAAAAATCAAATTGGTAGTTTTTGAAGAAAAAAATTAATTCTCCGTGAGCTCGAAACGTCTGTTTTGGGTCTCATTTCACCTTAACGTATCTTATCTTTGACATGTTTGCGAAGTGACTTTGCCTTTTCATCATAATTTGTTGATCTAGGATTTAACATAGGTACATTTATTGTGAGAAACTTGATTTAGCTATTTTCATTGCTACTATGATACTTAGTTTCTAATCCATATTTAGTCTGTAAGTACATAAATGTCACAAGTAGGTATAAATACTTCAAGACATTTTATGATCGCGATATTTATCTACATTTTAACACAATATACAGATACATACAGTAAGGAAACTTCATACAAAATGTTCGAAATGGCTCCCCCCCCATCAAGCGTGTTTACGAGGGTATTGAGGGGGATCGATAGTAGCGGGTGACACATCCACAGATTTTGAATGACAAAGATACATACTTAGATTACAAAATAAAAGACAGATGGAGCGTTGCCGAACTAAACCGAATAATTTATCGTCATTTCCATAAAGCTATGTGTGCTGTCATTTCGCCGCTGCACTGTACGTACACGGTGCTTCTGTGTGGGTGTTATGTTACCAGATATTGAAAATTTTCCCAAAATTTTCCCCGACTACGGAAGAAAGAGGGTTATGTTTTTCGAGTGTATCTATGTATAATATTTCTTTGGCACGCCCTGCAGTATAAACCGCTGAACCGATTTTGATTTTTGAGGTGACATTGCAATCATCTGAATTATTATGGTAGTGGTGTTAGTGACGTTGGCTTCATAAATTAGCTGTCAGGTTTTAATTTTAATTTTAATAAAAATTCTTGTTTATGATAATTTTTTATAATATTGTAAAAATTCTTTTGATACATAAATGATAAATTTTTAATTCAATAAATTTTATAAAAAAATGCTTCAAAATTACAATGATTACCTATATTATTATTTTTTATTTTCAAAATATATGAATGCGGATAGCAGTAGTTTTTAATCGAGAACACGGGACATTTTATTTTTAGAAAGAAAGAAGGAAGAAACCATTTATTCCAATACACACAAACACACAACAATAGCATTGTAAATTATGAATAATAGGTAATAGAAAACATTTTATGTATGGTTGCTTGCGCTAAAAAAGGAAGCCACTCAGGATACCTGAGGCATAATACCTTAACACTGATTTTCAGTGACCACCTTACGACATCCACATTGTCAGCTGCTTTACTGGATAATAAATTAAATATAATTCCTGAATAATAATAATTTTGTCATATCCATCACGGAGATCAAATGAATTAAATCGCGGGCGAAAACGACTCTGACGTTTTTAAGCTATATAAAAGTAACAAAAAAAAAAGTATTATGCTTATTAAAATTATCTAATAATGATCATGAACCTTTATTGCACTATACAAATAATCACAGCACTACCCCGAAGATCTTTTTACCATTTTACCGTTTTACCCATAAAAACGGCAAATTCATTTTCAAAATACTGGCAGCATACGTTGAAGTTTTGTATTCCTTCGTATATGTAAAATTATTATTTGTATACAAAATTAAATAAGCCAAATAATCTACAGAAAACCTGTAAAACGATGATTTATCTTTTTGTTTGTTTTCGGGAACAAATTTTACAGCGTTTTAATATCACAAGACAGCATTTTTTTACTAAAATAGCAAACCCCTTTTGACGTATTGCATGACACTAGAATCGCTATAGCACTGGCGGAGGTTCGTATTCGTTTTTGATTTCGTATTTTCTTTGACAAGGGCGATGGATGATTGTCATGCTCCATCTGCCTTTTATTTTGAAATCTAAGGATACATAGTATAGAAAAAAGTTTAAAGTGATGTCATTTCACATTAAATAAATATCGATTGTTTCAGTTTGTAGCCCTTTCAATAAATATATTTGTAAATACCGTATCTGACTACAAGTTAAAAAGAGACTTTTTTTTAATTTCTATAGATATGGCAGTATGAGTTTTAAATTATGTTGACATATTTTCTACCAAAATGATAGCTACAAATAGTACCTATTAGGAGTCCAGTCTGTTTAAAGATCGCATCTATTTTTTACGCAATCTAGAAGAGCACGAAAATCTAAAAAAATGGAAACCTTAAAAAAATCTTGTTTAAATTTATGTGCACAATTACGTAAATATTAGGGAAGAAAAAGATAGATATTATAATTATTGTATTTTTATCGATACGTGACTTTACCACTTTGTCAAGCACTAAGCCTGTCAAACTATTTTCTTTTTCATCCTAAAACAAAAAGGTTCTATGCTCGTATAATAATAATTTTAATTTATTTTTGCATATTTTGTGTTTTTTAATTTAATTTAATTTATCGTTTTAAAAATAATTTAGTAGGTATACCTACATACAAGTATTGTTAATTCTGGTTTAAAATAATTATTATTGAATATATGTATCATACAAATATCAAGCATTATAAATAATTTAGGTACATTAAATAGCCTTCGGCGTCCATAACAAAACAAGATTTCGAAATATAGCACTGAAAAAAAGTATTTACTTTTACAAGGTATGTTTATTCGGATTGTTTCTTCTTGTAAATTCATATTTAGGCTAAGTACACCATTTTTGTATTTTAACGGGTTTTAATCTCAAAATTACCACAAAATCATCTGTGAAAAAAAAGCAAACAGAAATATACAGGCCGAATTGATAACCTCCTCCTTTATTTTTGAAGTCGGTTAAATATCAAAAAGGTAACAGCCCTATAGCTATAATAGTGCTTATGTCATAATTTCATCGCAGGGGCTTAGTTTCCTAACTGTATGTACGTATATATCTGTCAACTGTGATTTTAACGTGACCAAAGTTATTCATTTGAATATCTAAATATTATCCAAAATGAGAATTTGCGAAATTTCAGAAAGGAATTTACATAAGAATTTCAGATAAGGACTTATAAATTAAAGGTATTTTGTATTCTTATTTCTCGATGAAACTACATTTCATTATTTTCTTCTCACTATTGTAAAAATGATATTATTGCTTTTATCTAAACTTTTTATACCATACACTAAATCGGAATACAGTGAAAAACGTATATGAATAATATGTACATGACTCTCTCTACTATTAAAACAAAATCTTTCCACTATCAAAAGGTACAATGCATTTCAGCAGCCTTTGTACGCTTAAAACAATCCTACACTTAATCTTTCTTGAATTATTGATATCCCAATTAAGTCCATACGTATCCGAAGCGGTAAATCAATCAGGAGCAATTTTATGTGTTTTACTGGATACGATATACACTCACTTTCCCTTCGGTAGCGTATTGCCTGCGCAGGCGCATGAATTCGTCAAGCCACTCCCTACGCGGGTATAAATAGACGCAGGCTGTTATAGGTATGCGGTTTAGGTAGCGCATATTTTAACGGTACTATGATAAACGCGGTGGGAATGGTAAAATGTGTTTTGCTATGGTTTTGTTGTGTTTTTGGTGTGGTGGTACGTAACCACTATATTCCTAGGTCTGTGGTATGGTTTGGGGTTGTTTGAAAGGTTGTCTTGCTGTGTTGTGAGGTTTGAGATGGTTATGTGTGTACTAGGTTTAGCCACAAACATACATACATCTTAAACAGTAAATTTTAATTATTGCTATTTTTTACTAATTTGTATTGCACTAAAAACATGTAGGTAAGTAAGTAATTTGATTTGATTTTTTTGCCAAACTTCACAGCTCGACTTTGATCCTAAACCATACGTAGAAATATATTACATATTGCTATCAAATTTCACCTTCAAAGCAATAAACGCGATTGACCATAAAAATTGCGTATGGATGGTAGCCGCGAGATGGAACGTGGATCGCGTGCGAAGCAGCGGTATTTGCTATGCGATGTTATTTTGAATATTTCGTACGATACGCTTGTTGAATTGACTTTCATGTGTATGTTTGTATGCCATTTGTTTGACGTATTGACATGCACAACGGAGAAACTTTTATCAACAAGCATATTTGAATTTTGAGGTTGATTTGTTTGGTAAAATTTTTGGTATTTATGGTAGATATTTTTAATCTATCCCTATTTAAGGCGAAATACAATCGTGTTTGTGCACCTTTTGGGCTACGCCCC
>CAJQZM010028005.1:0-47457 GCA_907164665.1 Colias nastes | reverse complement strand
ACTTGCTGTGCTCCGCGGTTTCACCCACGTGGCTCCGCTCCTGTTGGACTTAGCGTGATGACATATAGCCTATAACCTTCCTCAATGAATGGGCTATCTAACACCGAAAGAATTTTTCAAATCGGACCAGTAGTTCTTGAGATTAGCGCGTTCAAACAAACTAACAAACTCTTCAGCTTTATAATATTAGTATAGATACAAAAATTATCATCATATTTTTATATTTTATTAATACAAGAGTCGAACCGAATGGAATAAATAAATAAATAGACTGCAATGCTCTTAATTTCTAAACAATAAGACCATTTCAATTAAAAAAAAATAACACTACAAAAGTCAACCGAAATACATCACGCAAAACACTTCCCTTATAATTCATGCTAAACTATTGTCTTCAAATAATTTATTACATAAAAAACCGGTTTAATTGACTTCTGGTCGGTATATTATTGTTCACATAAGTGGTGTTATTTCACTATAATAGTTAACCCTAGCAATGTTTCAACCGGTTTGGGGTCATTGTGACACTTCTTATGAATAATTTGATTGTAAGGGTTAGATGTGGTATGTTCTGACCGATTGGGGAAGTAGAGTAATACAGATTATATTATTATTATGATAATACCTACCTATTATTTTGAAAGATATAAATAAGATGTGAAGATTTTATTGATTGTTGCTCTATAAAGTTCTGAGCTATCAAATATTCTGTATTTCTAGTAAATTGTATTGTATATAAAGTTTTGCAGATGTCAAAGAAGTAATCTAGAAATGACAAGTACCTAGAGGATGAGGTATATTTTGCAAGTTTGTCTGTTTATTTGTGAGACTTAATCTATAGATAAACTGAACTCATTTTGGAAACGACTAGATGCGACCATCATCATTCCTTCGTGTCATGAGAAAGTAGACAAAATTAAAAAAAATACATATTTTTTTATGTATTTTCTTCCAGCTGGCTTGCATTAGCAATAACACGACCAAAATCCATATCCTCCAACGCCCACACACGTCAAAAGCTTTCCAAATATTTGTCAGTCTGGTTAAAAGCAACAATGACGCCGCACAATTGCACTTATGTGATCTCGAAAGCTCATTCAGTACCGTGTCAAAATGTGTCATTTTTTGACCCGTTGCAACTGACGTGCGTAATAACCGTACGACGGCGCGAGGGGGGTTAAAATTATTTTCACTGTATTGTACTTTTTTTTGACTTGTAGGGATAATTTTTGCATTGGTATTGGAAGTTTGGTTTTTACTGGGATGTTTTATGTGTGATATTTAAATGACGTTTTATTATTATAATATACATGGTGTTGTGTATCGTTAAAGAATTTAATTTTTGTAATCAAAAACAAAACATTTTTTTTAAATATTGCAACTTAATATGAATATTGTCATCGTTTCTTTTACCATTTCTAAAATATTATGCCCTTAAAAATATCATATTTTCTCCTATAAAATCTGTTTTCATCTGATTCCGAACCCGCGACGTTTTGATTGAAGTCCAACGTAACCAATGCGCCACCGCTACTCATTACAACTTTACGTGCTCGTAAACTTATTATAATTACGAAATCCACTTTCAAATAACGCAGTAATCGTAATTAATTTGTAAGTTGTAAAGTGAACAAATTAAGAGGCAATCTGTCGATCAATCATCGATTATTTAATTGAAGTAATGATTTATTTTATGATTATTTCCGCAAAGAAGTGAGGAGATTAAAGGTTGCTCTACTTGCTTTTCCCACGTATCAAAATATTATTACGACTGGCGTGTGAATGGTGTGTTCTATATTGTACTAGTGATTAGTGCTTAAAACATAGTTTTCGTTTGTTTGACCTTACATGACTTTACTATCCTATAGTTTTTCTACCAAAAATTGTATGATTGACAATAATTAAAAAACTGTTTTTTATTAGGATAGCATAAATAAGTTACTATAATGTTAATGACATTTAATTTGAATTCAAAGAAAGCATAAGCATTTTTCATGAAATATCTATAAAATAATCAAATTCAAATACAAGTAATCGTAGTTCTTTTAAAACGGCTCACGTCCACGCATATTGACTACACCTTAGCAAAACCGTTTGACTCAACAATTATTTTACGTATTCCTTTACAATACAAAATACCAAGACCAGTGTGACTATACAGATTATTTTCCACATTACTTAAAACACAAAATAATCAACCCATTATCTCCAGATCCAAGTGGAACAAACCATTGTAACTGATCAGTAATGGCCTTATAATAGAAGCAAGGCGATTCTAATGAGTGTTTTGGACACATGTAATCATAATCTTTGCTAATGTGCACTCAGCTTAGTTTTATGGCCGAATAATAGATTTCGTAAATATATAATTTATGGGTGTGGGTAAAAATTTGCAGATCTGATTTTAATAGCCATTTTGAAGAGAAAAATAAATGAACTGTGTGTGGTCTGTTATTTAAATAATAAAAAGTTGCAGACTAATATTTATTAGTAGGATATTTTTAAACTAAAATAATAAAGAATAACAATTATACTTTTGTGGGGCAAATACTTTACTAGGTACGAGGGTCATGCCAAAAGTTGTTAGATGCTCTTTACTTAATAATTTGATACTGGCAAGTTATACACCATCGTAAACACTAGTTATTTAGTGTCAAATTTAAATATGGAACATATTTGAATTAAAATATTTTTTGCTCATAAAGGCTTATTTTTGTGACAATCTGGCGGGAATTTGCTTGTAACAATGGAACTCAATCGACGAGATTTTCGCGCTATGATTTATTATAAAAAAGGTTTAAAGCCGCAAGAATGTTATAAACTTTTGGTTACTACTTTTGGTGAATCTGCTTGTTCACGAGCAACAGTTTTTAATTGGTTTGCTGAATTCAAAAGAGGACGGGGAAGCTTTAAAGATGAAGCGAGGACAGGTCGGCCGCCAACCGCAGTCACTAAAGAAAATATTCAAGCAACTGAAAAATTTATTCGCGAAAACCGACGAATTACATATGTAGAGCTTGAGCGAGAACTGGGTATTGGATCAGCAGCGTTGCAAACCATTATTCATGATCACCTTTCTCTCCGTAAGCGTTGTTCAAGATGGGTGCCGCACAAACTGACCGATGAGCAGAAAGACCGCCGGGTAGATTGGTGCCGATTTATGATAGAGAAATTCGACGGAGGCGAGAAGAAAAACGTATACGATATACTTACAGGTGACGAAACATGGCTGTATAACTACGACCCCGAAACAAAACGACAATCGACTGTATGGTGCTTCGATAATGAACCAACACCAACGAAATGTCGTCGTGCACGCAGCACGCAAAAACAAATGATTGCCTCGTTTTTTTGTAAGACCGGTCATATCGCTACTGTGGTGCTAGAGGATCAAAAAACAGTTAATTCTGAGTGGTATGTGTCAATTTGTGCCCCCTCAGTATTGTCAGCTTGGTGTGACAAGCGACCGAAGTCGGGAATCCGGCACCTTCTTTGGCACCACGTCAACGCCTCGGTGCACACGTCCGCCAGAACACTTGATTTTTTTAATTCAAAAAATGTGTCTATCCTGCCTCACCCGCCATACTCTCCTGACTTGGCACCTTGTGATTTTTACTTGTTTCCCAAAATTAAAGAAAATTTGAAAGGAAATAGATTTGAGAGCAAGGAAGATGCACTGGCTGCCTATAATTTCGAAATTTCCGAGGTATCTGGAAAAGAGTGGTCAGAGGTGTTTTCCAAGTGGTTTAAACGCGTGGAAAAGTGTATACGTGCTCGGGGTGAATACTTTGAAAAGATAGATATAAGTAACAAATAATAAATATTATGGTTTTCGAGTATCTAGTTTTTTTTGGCATGCCCCTCGTATACAGTTCTCCCAAACTGATAAGCGCATAGAAAAATTCGTCACTGTTCGGCAACTGTCATATTCCCCGAGCCTCCGAAGACGATATGCATATAGAGTGGTTAAATGTATTTTTTTCATGCATAGTTTATTAGAATTATTATGAGTTTTATTGTGATTTTATGGTAAAAGAGAAAAGTAACGGAATTTGTTTCGATAATTCAATGTAAGTTAATAGCGAGGATAAGCCACACGATTGCGAATATAAATAATAAATAAATAAATAAATATTTCGGGACAATTTTCACACACGGCACGATCTGATCCCATACTAAGCTTTCGCTTGTGTTATGGAAACCAGATGGCTGATAAACATACATATATAATTTTAAATAAATACTTATATAGATATGTAATTAACACCCAGACACAGCGCAAACATTTATGTTCATCACACAAATATTTGCCCCGGGTGGGAATCGAACCCACGACCTCTGGCTTGGAAGGCAGGGCCACTACCAACCAAGCCAACCGGCCATATATATTTGTTGTATTGATTTACTTGGAAAATTCTATACTTAGAACTATTAAAGTGTCATACTGAAGCTGGCGTCATGATGGATATGTATGGAAGATTAAAATAAGACAAAGTTTATATTTAAAAAAAATATTTTCAAACACTGGTTTACATTTAAATTGTAGAAATCTAATCATTAAAATCTCAGTCCAAAGGATTTACAGAATCAGGGATTATCTCTATTTCTGATATCGTAGAATGATCAGAACTTTCATTATGCTCTTATTAACTTTCACTTTCCCCACTGCTATCTGCTACCTGTGTAAATAATCATTTTATCGGAAAATTCAACTTTGAAACAAAACTAAGAAGGGTATGTAACAGCAGCTCTATATAATTCCATACAGAGATAATACGTGCGGTCACCACCAATATAAAAGAAGACTGACGGATTTTTGATTTTTTTGACTGACAGGCTACCGTCACCTACCGCCCGAATTGTTTTCGATTGTGTATGACTCTTAATTGACTCCTATTTCTTTCGAACAAGGTGCAAGATGCAAGTGCATTGTTTAGGGCACTTACGATTCAATGATTCGGGGTGATTCGGGTGTTTCTGGAAATACGATAATAAGCGAAGATCTGCATGCGCATTATTAATTTTGGAGTACTGTACTTTTGTAATAAATGTACCTAATTAATCAATTAGGTATGTATTTTTAATAGCGAATCCTGGAGTATAAACATTAAACTTCATCATCATCAGCCCATATACGTTCCCACTGCTGGGACACGGGCCTCCTATAAGGGTACAGGCTATAACATTAAAAATAATTATCTTATATATAAAATTCTCGTGTCACAATGTTAGTCTGCATACTCCTCCGAAACGGGTGGACCGATTCTCATGAAATTTTCTGTGCATATCGGGTAAGTCTGAGAATCGGCCAACATCTATTTTTCATATGTACCACGGGCGAAGCCGGGGCGGACCGCTAGTATTAAAATATATCTTATTGCATCTATACTTTTTCACTTCATAAAAAATAACCCGTTGACAAATCTAGAATGTCTTCAACTAATTACACTAAAAATACATTAAATTACGAAATTTCAATACACACAAACAGCATTTATTACTAATATTTATTATAAACAAAACTACCGTTATCTGAATATCTAGTGAGTCACTGACTAGCCAGTAATAAGGGGCATTAATTACACTCACATGTACATACGTGTAAAGTTTTTAATAATGCAATGTATCTTTGAATGAGGCCGCAGGAAATGTCAGTGGAACAATCTAGTTTATTTATATAGTTGAATAATTTAACTACTTCATAAAGTTCCTCGTTTTCTTCTCCTTAAAATTGATCACAAAAAGAGCGTGTGTACCGAACAAACTTGTCAGAAGTGAAACTTTTTTCAGAAGTAAAAATCGTCGTCTTACTCCATGACGTGACGGTATTGCCATGACGTGACTGTATTGCAATGAAGTGATTAAAATTGCCATGTCGCGACCTTCAAATAAGTTAGATAATTAGTACTCTCAACGCGCCTAAAGAAGTTTCACTTCAAAAACTTTTGTTTATACAGTTATAGGTACGTTAACACATACTTTTGAATATTTTAATGAACCACATATTATTTATAATGTAGCTTCTACGAGAAGATTGTATTTTTATGGCACATTAAACTTAACTGCAAAAATGTGCATTATTGCTACTCACACTAAACTCTTTGAGATATTATGTGTTATATTAATATCTAGTGAATCTACAGTATACAGTAGAATATACAGTAGATATCATAATAATATTAACAGCGGCAAAGCTTCAGAGTAGCAATTTATATCAAAATCAATCGTTAATCTGATCATTACATCGTGAAACCTAATACACATAAATTGATATCGTATTAAAATATAAAAGCCAATAATTCGAAAGCAAATTAACTCATCCCTAGTAAGGATCATAAAATAACCATATTCACATATTAAGGCGATACTAAATTCGTAATATACACTAAAATTTATATTTTCCGTAAGTTGGATTTTGCTTGCGTTTTATGACCACACTAGCTGTTCCCCGCGGTTTCACCCGCATTGCTCCGCTCCTGTTGGTCTTAGCGTGATGATACATAGCCTATAACCTTCGATAAATGGGCTATCTAACACCGAAAGAATTTTTCAAATCGGACCAGTAGTTTCTGAGACTAGCGCGTTCAAACAAACAAACAAACAAACAAACAAACATACAAACAAACTCTTCAGCTTTATAATATTATAGTAAGTATAGATTAGTTTAGAGATAGCATCAGAAACTGATAAATTTTGAACTCATTCAAACTAATTAAAATAAATAAAAATATTTTTTATTATCTTTAAATTGTATACAAAACGTTTATTATGGGGTATTTTAAAACTCGTAAAATATTAAACAAGGTAAATCTATTCAACTGTTTAAATGCCCATTTCATAAATGTATTAATTGGTGATCCGTATTTAAATTAGATTCATAAAATGTTAATGAATAAAACCGGCCAAGTGCGAGTCGGGCTCGCGCACAAAGGGTTCCGTAGCAGCAAATATAATAAATTACAGTTAAATCAACCTATCTCAAAAACTATAAGAGATACTTTGATCAAACCAAAAATCGTTGAAAGAGTTAATTAGCATGCATCACCTCTATTTTTTTTAGAATTTTATACCCCGTAGTTATAAAAATAGAGGGGGGGGGACATACTTTTTACGACTTTGAGAGCTGATATCTCAAAAACCGTTCACTTTAAGAAAAATGTTTTTTAGAAAACTTTATATCATTTTAAAAGACCTTTCCATTGATACCCCACACGGGTATGTACATCGAAAAAAAAAATTTCATCCCTCAGTTACATGTATGGGGGGCCCCACCCCCAATTCTTTTTTTTACTATTTAGTGTCATATTTTTGTAGCGGTTCATACAACACATATTCCCATCAAATTTCATCACTGTAGTACTTATAGTTTCCGAGTAAATCGGCTGTGACAGACGGACAGACGGACAGACGGACAGACGGACATGACGAAACTATAAGGGTTCCGTTTTTGCCATTTTGGCTACGGAACCCTAATAAATTAAGATACAATCAAGAGTTAATTTTGAAATGTTTTTCTTCTATTTCATTGTTCTACCAATAAAGAGTTAACCAATAATTATTTAGAGACATCAATAACACGCGTTTAGATGGTATTTTTTGGTTTCACTAAAAACATAATATTCAAACGAATTCCAACCTTGGAAATACTTTCAAAACTTTACAAAAATTTTTGTTTGTAGCGAAATTTGTAAATTATAATAAAGTATTTTTTAGTTCAAATTGCTAAAAATTTCCTCTGGAAACTTGTTCCCATGACACGGGGAATGCCTGATGACCTTTTGTGTTGGAAAATAAAACGATTATTTTTATTGAAAATGAAAAATCATACCCCTCCAACCATAAGCTTGCACCACACAAGGAAACTCCATAAAGTTTCCCAAGAAAAACATTTGAGGCTTGACAACTGCGTTTTCTAGTTTTACCACTGTTTTACGATCGAAGAAAGTGAAGCTTTGAATAGAATTTTACGATCGCTTCATAGCCATGTATTGTGGAGTCTCTAGAAATTACGTACTTACCGGTGCAAGTTAAAATGACTTTGTGATGAAATGGACCTTTGAACTCGTTAAGGGCTAATAAGGAAAAGTGTTTGTAATCTTGGTGGTGGCCATTTTGACAGCTAATTGAAGATATGTTGTTGATGTTTCTGTATGTTGTTACGTTGTATGGATACATAGTTATGGAAGGGTTTAATAAATTTGTTTATTGAAGTAATTTATTATGTCACCTGAATCTGAAATTAAGTATAAAAATTTGTCGTTTTACCTACATGGGTATACAGCTTATAAATAATTGTCTTGCTTATATACAGGAAGTATTCTAACATCAGTAGGTAGTTATTTTTATGATCACATTTTAGAAAAATAATACATGTAACATACAATTTTATTTTTTACTTCATCAAATTATGGATTGTCGACGAACGGCCTTGAAAGTCA
The DNA here is from genome assembly GCA_907164665.1 of Colias nastes. Lineage (NCBI taxonomy): Eukaryota > Metazoa > Arthropoda > Insecta > Lepidoptera > Pieridae > Colias > Colias nastes. Next base: position 39,019 of record CAJQZM010028005.1, on the reverse strand, counting down.
AATTTTTTATTTATTTACAACACTATTTGCAACGTCTAACGGTGCATTTACATCAAGCGAATGCTCATTCTAACCCCAAATGTCAAACTACCTATTTTAGTGTAAACAGGTGCAGAGCTTTCTTTCCTTGTTCTTAGTGCGTTCGAATATTCTATGCAATGTTTTAATACTGAACGTTGAATACAAGTTTCCGTTTGAACTAAAAGATCACGAAAGAATGCTCTTGATCTAGCTCTAGCTCTATGTTCGTTTGATGTAAATGCACCGAACAAAGCCGCGTATCCATTGAAGCATTTAAAAATACGATCAATAATCAACAATCTCATTTGTTCACTTAGTTCCAAATGTCACAAATGTATCCATAGCTTTATATTATGCTAATCAATCGGAGCGCACAAAAAAGCGCTAAAGTGCTTTCGTTCGAATTAACTCATCTGACGTAGAATGTTAGGAATTTTGACGTGTAAAGTCAACGCGGATGTCAGCGCTTGACAGCGCTGGATGACGGCTTGTCAGTTGTAACGATGAGGCTAGAGTTCACAGAGTGATTTAAATTGGAACAAGACTTGAGGTAAATGTAGTTCGTTTGAACCAAGAAAGATAATTTAAGTAAATTATCTTGCTAGGTGTGTAAAGTTGTGTATTGTAAAGTACATATTATTTTAGTTTAACAGCAAGACGTTGCAAATTTTAGCAGTTATCGATGCACCTCAATGTGGTCACTTCTTTAAACGATCACGTACCTATACGTTATTCTCAATTTAATAAATTATTATACTGTTATTTTTACTACCTATATGGAAGAAACGTAGACCTATTCTATACAGAATCCTATTCTATCTATACTAATATTATAAAGCTGAAGAGTTTATTTGTTTGTTTGTTTAAACGCGCTAATCTCAGGAACTACTGGTCCAATTATTTCGTTGTTAGATAGCCCTTTCATCGAGGAAGGCTATAGGCTATATACATATATTATCATCACGCTAAGACCAACAGGAGCGGAGCCACGCGGGTGAAACCGCGGAGCGCAGCTAGTCTAAATTCTAATGATAACTTTTACTCTCCGTAATTAACTACTAGGTACTTCCACTAACTTTAACTTTCCTTCTTCCCTTTATTCAATCTTATTCTAAAACTTCTAAAAGTAATTTTACTATCAACTCCGTTTTATTTATGTTTATTTTAAGCTGCATCTAATAAAACTTTATATACAACTACGTTGCCAAACTAATTTCACAAGTTACACACATCACAAAAGTTGAAACATAATTTAAAATGGAGTGAATTAGAAGCGATCACTCTTGACTCCGGGTCAGATCTTGACCCGCGCGTGTCGTGTGAAACTGGACCGATATAAATAGTCCATAATTATATTTTGCTTCGTTTCTTTTTGGTCCAACTGTGCTAGAAAAAGGTGTTATGGTTTTTTGTTACTTACGTAATGATAAATGTATATTTATTTACTACGCTATAGGTAGATTTAATTGATTTTTGGGAGGGTAACAATTGTGACAAACTTTCAAAGCACTAGTATTGTTTGCCATTTTTTTTTTCATTTAAATATAAAAACAAGTGGAGCATAATAGTTAAGCTTTTCATGAACTTGTGACAGTTCAAATGTCAATAATTTTAAAGCTATTGGAATTATGATATTTATTTCGTATCTATGCATATTACTATGGAAATAAAAATTAATTAAATTTGAATTTAGAGCTTCATTTGCTTGTTCAATTTCATTTTTTGTTACTGGTTTATGTGTTTTCCCAACACACACACATACACACACACACACTAGAAAAAGCACATTTTCGGTACCTATATCATATTTCACATTCATTTGCTTCATGCTTACAATATTATCCTCGCTAGGTACTCTATAGCACTTTTTGTTAAGTACTCTATAGCACAAACAAGTCTATATCCTACAAAAAAGTTCAATATAAATACAAAATAAAGTAGCATACACAATACACATGTGACGTAACCACAAATATTAGACCAAATCTTGACCGGGCTAATAAAATATTATCTATGTAAATCGAAATTGTGAAACGCTTTTAGGCTGTTTACATACTAAGCGGTTGTTTAGATATTTTCATTCAATTGTGGTGTTGAAATAAAAATGTATCGATTTATTATTGTGTAGGATGTTATACTATAATGTTTCTATTATATCTGTGTATATATTATTTTACTAGAGTTTGGATAATATTTTTTTTTATAAGTAGGTAACTTTTTTATACATACTAACTAGTTACCTAGTTTTAACGTTTGTTTAAATTCAGAACTAGAAAAGCCTACCTACTCTATTTAAAAACGATTGTACCTAGTCTTTTGAATTAGGTCTTATTCAGAAAATTATTATGTACTTCACATACAAAAGTAAATTAAAATTAATTCACAATTTTTTATTTTTTTTTTCCTTAATGTTTATTTTCACTATTTTACAGATAATAATCAATTTTTAACATAAACAGAAATACCCAATATTCATAATTTTTATTAAGAAAAACATATTGCGTTAACCTAACCTCAATTCAGATGCCATACAGCCATAGTAATTCGATACTCCAAGATAAAATCGTTAAGATACATCCAATTAGATACCTCAGGCATTTTGATGAGCATTCCTCCACATTAACTATAGTATAATAGTATGTTTGATAATGCTTCCATTTATTTTAAATATACCTAAATGATTCTACTAATTAAAAATATCGTAAGTTTTGGAAAAAAACTTACGATACTTGTACAATTATTACCATACTTAAAAAAAACTAAGAACACGCTTAAACTCATGAAATTATTGTATTGTATTGTCTTTACCGTATTGTATTGTGTTTGATAAGTGTACAAAGTTTGAATTAAATCTGTCTGTTTAAAGTGGGTCAAAATCGAGTCTAAAGGAGTCGGTTACATACAAACATGCAGATGAAGCTAAAAGCGTCTTAAATAATTATAGAGTATAAAATTTAAAATATATATACAACAGTATAGTAATAATAAAAATGTATAGGTATTATAATACATTATTTTTACTATTTTCTAGGCCAAAATAGTCCTACTTTATTATTCGGCTTCAGGTTTGAATTTGAATTTCTCAAAATATATAACTTATAGCATTTGGCTGCTATGCCAATATCTATATCTATTACCACTATGTTCTATTCGAAATAAACAAAAATTCAATAAAATATTAGTATAATATTATTATTATAAAAATATTAGGCCTTATCTATTCAATAGTCTGGATGATAATAAATATAATAATTAAGTCGCTCTGAATTTCTTTTTTGTATATTTATATATTTTTTTTGGTTCTGTATACTTCATACTAGCTGTGCCCCGCGGTTTTACCCGCAGTGCTCAGCTCCTGTTGGTCTGAGCGTGATGATAATATATAGCCTACAAGCCTTCCTCGATAAATGGGCTATCTACCACCGAAATAATTTTTCAAATCGGATTAGTTCCTGATTAGCGCGTTCAAACAAACAAACTCTTCAGCCTTATAAAATTAAGTATAGATTTCATATAGATGTCTTATGTCTATTTTGATGAAATCATGGCACAATTAAATAACATGTAAATTTTATTCTTAACGTTAATGGAAACACAACTTCGAGTTCCTAATTAGTTTAATATATTCATAGCTCTTAATTATGTTTTAATTTGGTTTTTAACAAATAAAATTATGCCGTTTTGACATTATGAAGAAAATTCATTCGTTAGTCATTTAAATATGACTTTAGTTGAGATATATCTGTTTTGATAAGGTGTATTTGCAAATTATTGGAATTCTTTGAAATTAACTAGGTTTCGACACCAAACTTTGCTCATTTTATTTTTTCTGTTTCTGTTAAAGTTTCTGTTAATTTTAAGAATGTTATCATTAGTTATATAATATGATCATGATTATCAAAAAATATACTACGTTATGTATGTGCTTATCACGAATATAATCTATATGTACATCGAATTGAATATAATTGTAATATATTTTTAATTTCAGTTCAGTAGTAGGTACCCTTTTATAAAAAAGAGCAACATTATTGAAATTTCCACATTGCAATAAATTTGCAAACTACATAGTTACCTGATGATTTAATAACCACAGATTATATTAAAGATTCTTCGTACATGTGAATCTACTTGTAAATACGCAATAAAAGCCAACAACATACAATTTGTTCGTAGAATGTCACAACCGTTGACCGCAGGCGCACCCATACTTTCTAGCTTTGATATTTGACGTGTTTTAAGGCTTTTAAACGTGATTTATTGTTATGATTTTAATTATTAAAATGCCGTTCGATATAGTGATTAATTAAAATATACAACAAGAAAAATATTTTTGTAAAGTCGGAAAAATGTAGAGCCTTTTTATTTTAAGCCCACGTTAGGTCCTATATCAAAAATAGATTTTTGTTATTTATTATTTATAATATACGTGATGTACGAAACTAAACTGTTTTGCTCAAACTCTGTACAAATATAATTTCTGGATTACTATGGCTACTTTTTCCAACGCAATAGAATGAGACAGAAATTAATCAATATAATAAATCCAATAATTTATTACAATCAAGCTCAAAAGATATTAAAAAAAAATAATTTGGTAATTGGACTTTAATTTTTTAAAAATAATTCCGTAATAAATTGAATGATAGAATTCGTGACTAGATCGTAGATATAGCACGTGTTTACATTTATTATTTTAAACCGATTTTAACATAATTTATTCAAATCTCAACCAGACTCATCGATGTACCAAAGCATTGTGTAATTCTTGTATTAAAACAAGTTTTAATCACGTTTTTTTAAAAAAAAAAACAAATAAAATAATTATATACACGTGTTCAAATACACGATTAATAGTAATAATGATGTAACTATTATGGTACATGTTTATGAGTAATTTAAAACGACAATGTTTGGAGCGTGATCTGAAAATTGTATTTTAATTTACGGGTTGATGAATAAGAAAATAATATCTTTAATATTGTGGATGTAGTTTTGTTTTTCTTTCAATAAACTACAATATTAATAGGTAATATAAAATAAGTACCTAAGAATAAAAGTTAACGAAATTATTACTTTCTTAGGTAAATATTGAAATACATAAACATTTCTGTTTGTCATACAAAACTCAACTGCTGAATAGAACGATTAGATTTTCAGGCGTTTTCGCATGAATGGTTAACAAACATAGACCCTCACAAAATTTCGTTTTCACAGCAATGGCAAAGACTAATAAAATTGTCTTTGATACATTTTATTACTGCAATAACATAATAAAGTTTATTATTAATCCAATTGTCTTAACCTATGATGTAAATACTCATACGTTCGATCGATTTCTCAAAACCAAAATCTAGTTCTATACTAATAACAATAAAAAATATCTATATAAATTTATATAAAAAATATCTGTCAATCGGTCTGCTGTGATGTATGTTTATTGATATGAAGACCAATTCTCACGACGATATTCCAAATGTATCATATCATAAAACACCGTTAATACGTCTATCGAAACACCTCGACCGCATGTGGAGTAATTAAATTAGAATTTTCTGCATATACAGCGTGTTCTTTAATTGTTGAAAGGAAAAATCTGAAGGACTGTGTTTTTTGTACTGATTGTACTTAGCTTTTACATTTTTATTAAAAAAAATAAATGGATTGTTGTAATTGCTAACACTAAATCTTTACTAATATTATAAAGCTGAAGAGTTTGTTCGTTTGTTTGTTTGAACGCGCTGATCTCGGGAACGAGTCCGATTTGAAAAATTCTTTCGGTGTCCGATAGCCCATTTTGGAGGAATGCTATATGGGCTATGTATCATCTCACTAAGACCAACAGGAGTGGAGCACTGCGGGTAAAACTACGGAGCACAGCTAGTTAAAAATATTTAAAGACTTAATCTGTTTTATGTGCTGAATGTGTCTAATTGCTAACAATAAATAAGTACTAACAATTAATGTTTTCAAACTTAAACCACAACACTATACCTAAAGAAAATAGTAAAACTTCTTCCGCGGGTGAAACCGCGGGGCGTAGCTAGTTATCTGTAGATACAATGAAAAACATTTATGAAATGAAAAACATGAATGAAAAACGCTTAAAAAGCTCGCACAATTTCTCAACACATTTTTACGGTTATTGTATAGATATTGTAGTATTCTCATATAGTAATCTATTTTTCACGCTCAAATTAATGAAACGACATCGTAAATTCGATTCCGAAACACCCTGTATAAGCCGATTAGACAATTCCGTCTCAAATCCGTATCATTCCGTGTATTTATGACATGCACTAGATTGTTCTAAATCTTTTCCATTCACATTTATGTGAGCTTTATTAATTTAATAATTGGGCCACATTTATATTTATGGTGATAGGAATTTTGCAATCTTTTTATTTTAAGCGGCGGAGCCTTTTTCTTTTGTTATTAATAGTGTTTTGATTAAGATCGTCAAAATCTCAGATTCGTGAAAGTAACTGTATGGTTGTGACATCATTTGTCAAAAAAGCGAACTAAATTTACGTTTTCCGTCTATCTTCTTGCGAAATTTGAGCGTGTGTTTGAGTTTTGATCTAGAGTGAATGAGCCACTTTTTTGTTTCTTAAAATTTCATCGTTTTACATAATATTACGAGCATATTGTATGTTTTTATATATTTTCTTACTACATTAATGTATGCAATGAATGAGTACCTAACTTATGTAAATAACCTACTCTTTACGTAACGAATGATAACTTTTATATATACCTATGTTTAAAATTAAGTTTCTCGTGTAAGTGACTTCATGTCTTAATGAGAATAAATGTCTTTAAACATTTAATGTAATCTTTTAAGGATTGAGTATAAGAGTCCTTTATTCACATATTTTTTATAGTTTAATATACATACTGTCTTACAATTCTTAAAATCATACACCTACAATACATTTGATTGATATTTAACACTTAACTTCATGTCAAAGTTATAAGAAACAGGTAGTCAGCATATAATTTAATCTGTCTAAATTTTTCATCAAAAAATAAGCACCATTTAGTCCTGTCAACTAATCAGATTTGTATAATTTTTACAAGCAATTAAATTATTTAAATTAACACTTATTTTTAAACTTTTGATGAGGGTCGACAACACGGAATTATTGTTTTTACTTTTGTTTATATAGGTATATTAAGATATAATTTTTAGAATGCAACATAACAATTGCAATAGATATTTATAAGAAAACTACAATAAAACATAATAATTTTTTGTTAATCAGTATAAGATAAACATAAAATTATTATTTTTCTACAATAACCTTTGAACCACTTTCAAATTATCAGAACAAATCCAAAGTTAAATAAGAATGCGACATAGCAGGCACCAGCTTTCAAATAAAAAAGAATTATCAAAATCAGTTTACCCAGTCAAAAGTTCTGAAGTAAGTATCTCCACAAAAATTTCCGAAGTACCTAAACAATCTGCTCCTCTTTTGCTTTGTTGAAAATAAATAAAAAGAGGCTTTTATTCAACAATATTATAAACAGTTACAAATTCCAAGCTCTAATTTGCAATTTAAAGTATATTAAAACAAGCACTAACAAAACATTATAGTAGGTAGTTAAAAGTATATTAAACACACATTGTTAGATCGCAATCAATCACGCTTGATGGTGATGCATGCTCGCCATGTTAAAGTTCATTCTAAAATCAATGTTCTTTGCGATAGTTAACTATATTATGATATAAATGTAACTATAATGGCATGTGAATATTTGTAAATGTCTAACAAATGTGAAATAGAACGCTATTATTTTAAGAGCAGAAGTATCCTGTTAAAGAGTGAAGCCAATGTATCGGCATGTGATCAATCCATTAAATGGGTGTTAATTATCTATATAAATATCTATTTAAAATATATATGTATGTTTATCAGCCTGGTTTCTATAACACAAGCGAAAAGCTTAGTTAGTATCACATCGTGCCGTGTGCGAAAAATGTCCTTATTTATTTATTATTGTTTCAATCGGTGAAGAAAAACATAGTGAAGAAACCGACATGTCAAATAATCAAAATTTCGACGACATGAAATATCTGCCAACCCGCACTTGGCCAGCGTGGTGGATATATGTTAACCCTCAACTAAGTTTGTTTTAAAGAATGTCATTTCATAATCAAATTGTATTAGATTTTACTATCAAAAGTCATCATTTTACTATCAATTCATTCATTTTGAGAGTGGGAGTCGAGCATGCTTCGGCACGAATTGGGCCACGCTCGCACCGGGGAAGGTACCACACCCTCACAGAATATCGGCGCCATAGTGACAGTTTACTGTCGCGTTCCGTACGGTGAGTGAGGGGTCCGGAGGCCCACATCCCTTCCCATCCCCTACCCATCCTCTCCCTTCCCTATCCTCATTCCCTCCCATCCTCGCCCCTTCTACCTAACTCCTTCCAAATCCCTTTAAGGACAGCAACACATCCACTTCCCAGTGGAGTGGATGCTTATGGGCGGCGTGTATCGCTTAACACCAGGCGACGCGTCTGCTCGTTTGCTATCCTATAGCATAAAAAAAAAAAAAAAAAATCAAAATCATCATAATTTTAACACGCATATTTTATTTAGCAAACAAAAATGTGCATTATTCATTTTATATAGAGTCCCTTTTCTCTTATAGATATTCAAATATAGCCTTATCATCACTTCACGTTCAATCAACCATTTTTTACTTGAGTTTTACGAACTACAACAAGTTTTCTTGTAGTTCAAGACATAAATGTTAACATCGTTGGTCTTGTAGCATAATAAAATCAATTAGATAATAAGCTCATGTTTATGCTTAAACTTAAACTAAAACATGAATAATTATGCTTATTTTAACATTGAGGTATTATTACTACGTACGTAGTACATAGTAACTCAATGTATTTTAATGCCTTTTCCAATCGTCAATGTATGAATTAGGAGGATAGAAGGTTTAGATACTAATGCTCTGAAATATATATGTTACCGGAAATGTATGTAATCCGTCATTGTATACAATTCCTAGGAAATGTATATAATTCCTAAAATCGCACGGAAATGTGTGAAATAAATTATTTTATACACATTTCCTAGGAAATCTATACATTTCCTAAATAGCTATCGGAAATGTAAAACATTTAAGATATTGATATGTCGCGGGCAAATTGTATATAATCTGGCCGTTTACAAACGGTCGGCATTTTGTAGTAACTATGCCGATAATTCGTAATCAGAAATTTTTGGTTTGGATAAGGGGGTGGGTTAGGTTAGATTCGTGTTTTTTAAAACTACACAGAAATAGGAGCCCCACGAAGTGGGGCTCCATCGGCTCGCGACCGTCTTTTTGTAGAATTTTGGAAAAAGACGAATTTTCGGCATATTAAAACAGCTAGCCGTAATGTAATACGGCGGATTATACATATACAATCCGACTGCGCCAAATATACGCGGGGACAGCGGGACGAGGGGACTGATTACTTGCCAAATGAAAATTTGATTTTATAAGAATAAATATAAGTTGATTTTGTGATATTTACGTTAAAAGTTAGATAGTTGATTTTTAAAATGTTAATTAGTAAGATAATAATATTCAGAACATAATATTATTACAATTTTACGGTATGACTGTTACCCGATTGTATCAATAAGAGCTATAATAAAAAAAATAACAACGTGTTTTATTACAGAAAGCATTTACTTTACACATTTCCTAATACGATATTGGAATTGTATACAATTCCTAGGAAGATTATACATTTCCTAGGATATGCATGCATTAAATAGTTTTTTAAACAATATTTTATACATTTCCTAAATGGTATCGGAATTGTACACATTTCCTAGGAATTGTATACAATTCCTTGATTTCATACATTTCCGGTAACATATACATTATGTTTAATTTCCAATTGAATATGTTGAGCTTAGATTAGTTTGCCCACTCGTTTTGATGTTTTAGAGACATAACTTTATTACTACCTAATTTCACTGTAACTAAAAATTCATGACAAAAACATGGAAACAAATTTATTAATAAATCTTAATATTAAGATTGTATACGATAATATAGCATGCAAGCAACTTCATTACATAAAACAAAACATCGCTACCTGTTTTACAACCTAAATAAAAAAAGATCAAATCCGATATATTTTGCAACTTAAGATTGATGCCCGGAGGCTAGAGAGCATCTTTAGGTACTCCTGCGCATGAAAGCTGTATCAGTGACCGCTCCTATGATAGCAATCACCGCCAAATACTAGAATACACGAAATTACAATTTGATAAGCCTACCAGTTTGAAATCCGGGGGCGTAATGCTATAAATATTATAGATAAAATGCTGTTTGTTACATTATTATTTGATGACTGTTTTAGTTTTCGTTTGATGCCTTTCATTTTAAAATTGTCATTTAAAAAATACATGACACTTTATTAAAATGTATATAAATATTATGCCTTTTTATAGAGTATAAAATAACTCTGTAAAAAGGCCATAAAATATATTAAAAAATTCTTTTTAAATTGTAAATTAACGTGATAATATTCAGCGCTGCACTCCCGTTGGAGTCTTTTCTTTATAGGTATGCTTCATAATAAAACTCTCGCCTCTACGTTGATAAAATTAAGATATTATTCTAAGCAATGTTTTAATAATTCAAATCCAATAATTGTATGACTATATCTTCGTTTTAAGAAGTTATTATATAAAACATATAACAATTTATTTAGATATACTTTTATGAACTCTCTAAAAAAATAAGTCAAAAGGTCACTAAACCTTAATGTTATTTGTTTAAATACTATCAAAATAGATAAAAAAACTAACTATAATCATAAAAATTAAAACATCAATTAAAATTAACAGTGCAAATTAAAAAGCATGTGTAAGTTCAAACAAAAAAATCATATCTATATAAAATTAAACAGCAAAGTCTCAAATGGTAATTCGGGTCAAATAAATATTTTTATTTGTTTGATCTTTAGCCCGAGATTCTGCCCATAAACAGGTGACACGCCTACGTAATTTGATTGTAGTACAAGATTATTTTTATACCATTTTTATGTAATGTAGAGCCTCTATTTATTTATTTATTGATGCATCTTTAATATTCCATAATACATTCGTATTCTATTTCCTTTAAACTGTGCTTTTTATATTTACTAAGTCATTATTTGTCAATTTTAATACACGATAGGTATTTAAAAATAAAATTGTATCACAATTAATAAAAAAAAACTCACGGTGATTTTCTCGAAAAACAGCTCACAAAAAACCTCCTTTGTTTCAAAAGTTACTGTTTATCACTATTACGATCTCATATTATCACAACACAACCACAATCCAACCACAAAAGTTTGACTAGTTTAAAAAAAGCGCGAATTTCGGTACGTCTGCGCACGCGCATCAAATCGTTATTCAAACCGTCTCGAAGCTCACTCGGATGTGGCTCGTATGTGACTGTACAATCTTGCACTTCACCGAAGAAGATACATCTGCCGTCCCGCTCGCACGCCAACCGCTACCTATATCCGTCTCCCTCTTATTATCAGAGGTTAACCCGCGCTCATCTGTCAGTCGACACGCGGCCGTCGGGTGGGAAGGTCGCGTTTACCGTTACTTTCTCCATGCCATAAAACACGGCGTATGCTCCGCTATTTTGTCGTCGCTTCCTCCAATAATGTATTTGAACTATTCATTAATATCGATTAATTACACTCGCTCCAACTGTATCCCAATGACAATTGGGTCAAAGTTGACATTTATGTTTAGTAAATCAATGCGCGCGTAAAATAGATTGCCAAAAAGGTTATCAGCGACCAATCGGGCGCACGCGAAATGACAAGTAAGCTAGATCATTCGTTTAGATCATCGGCGCGCGCGCAGCATATCAGCGATTGGTGTTTTCCGCGCAAGCCCCGCCTGTACCGTTATATGGAGGGGAATGACTGCCCTAAAGAGGGGTTTTGTAGATCACAAAGAGGGGGGCATGTGACATATGCCATTTACATGATAATTAATACAGTAGCGTTAACTTTTACACCGTACATTAATACAATTATTATTGAGGCAATGCAATGTTTATTGCATGATTACACTTTGATTCTACATTTGCAAATACACTTCACTAAAATTAATGTACGTGTATTCATACATTGAATGCATTAGCTACTTATAATAGCCATGTATTCGTATTTTATATACTACGAATAGTTATGTTTTTAGTACGACACATCTACAATGTATCACAATTTTCATATAAAATTTAGTTCATTGACCTATATAACTAAGTGATAGAAGAAAATACCTTAATATAGAGATGACTCTATAATATTTATAATAACGATATATTATAAATTTAGCAAATAATATAGCAAAATCTTTTAAAAAATATACCTACCCAATGTAGGAAATTCAGTAGAACATTTTTATTATAGTTTTACAAATAATAATGTAAACAATTGTAAACATATCGTTAATATTTCATAATTTAGAATCAGATCGCTATTGATCTATATTACACACACAAAAAATAATACGTAGGTACCTACATTAAAAATAAGACCTAAGTATTTTCATAATTCCGATGCACACCTATTTCAACACTAACTGAATATAAATTAAGTACCTACTTACTATTATAGTAATAAACTTTTTGCGTGCACTTAAACATATAATTTCACAGGCAAATAATCAATACCATGTAATAAAACATGAAACCAAACAGTGCGGTTCGTATAAACAGTTTCGAAATGATTCCATGAAATCTAGCACGTAAAGCGACATAAATTAGAGATATATATTATTATATGTTATAAAACCCATGTGACACGCGGGTCAGACTAGTGATGTAGCTTGTGTGAAGTTGATGGTAAATAAAACAATTGATCACGACTGTAGACTATATTCAAGTGTATTAAACTGACTTTATTTAGAATAACAGAACTATATATTATTATGACGCACACATACACACTTGAATAACTAATTATTTATTCAATTATATATTTATCTATATAAAAAAATAATCGCCAAATGTGTTGCGATTCTATTGTTTGTTCAAAAAGTCATCTCTCGCTACGCATCCTTGCACATCTCTGGTGGAAACGCAGCCTTAGGCTCACCTGTGAATGTAAGCAATGTATTGTGCAAAAAACAGCTTTACAATTAATTTTATATAAATAACCAGTGTAGTATACCTGGTACTCTCACAAATAAGTCGAATCTTATTCACCATGCAGTTCCATGGAAAAATCTCAAAAAAATATAAACACAAATTCATATAATTTCAAATTACTCCTTAAATATGTAGAACACTGATGGCGGTTCTAAATTGTTTAGCTACAAATAACCATGTATTCAAAAGAATTTAGCATTTTAAAAAGTCAATAACATCTAAACTTTTATGAAATATTTTTCGATAAAATTATGGTTTTTAAAACAATTTTATCGACCCATTATTATCGATACGGGGCCATCACTACAGCTTTGATAATGTTAATTTAATAACCCATGCTTAGCACCCACTGCGTTAAGGTGGCATATAAAAGCATAGGTCAAACGGTTAAAATGGCTAACAATAACATTAATAGAATAAAAAAGCGTATTCTTTCCAAATAATTTAATATAATATTTTGGAAATACATATATTTCACGATATTAGAAATAAAATATTTTCGATATCTGACTATAGAAAATGTATTAATATACCAACTTTAAAACCACTAAAAAAATTAATATCCCAAAGTGATTCTGAACGAAATAAACCTTAAAGAAGTAGGTAGGTATAGTATCTGACCCGGAATCCAAAGCAAAACATTTCTTTCAATTTAACCTAATAAAACCCAATCGATTACAATACAATCCGCTAAAGGTTATGGAATTTACTCAAAAAGTATTAACGATGAATAAATAAAATGAAATGATCGTAAAGTCATCTCTCCGCAACTCGTCCCAAAGTTGGATTATTTATAACTCTCGCCCGATACGAGCTAACACCTTAAACGAAATGTGTAAATAAAGATATTCTTATTTCCACATTAATACATTTATATGTATTTCCTTATTTATTAAATAAGGTGTTTGTTTTTGTACATTTATGGAATAACGTTTGTATAGTTTTTTTGAATGCAGTTCGAGTATGAATTATATGATCTTATTAGAAATTGGTATTTTTTTATTGTAAATATAAGAAGTGTTCGTTTGTTACTCTTTCACGCAAATACTACTGAACTGATTACAATTAAATTTAGCACACATATAGAGGGTAACTTGGATTAACACATAGGATAGGTTTTATCCTGGAAATCCCACGGGAACGGAAACTATGCGGGTTTTTCTTTGAAAACGCGGGCGAAGCCGCGGGTGGTAAGCTTGTATAAGAAAATAATTCAACTATAATATCAGTGGTTTCATTTACTACGTTATTTTCGGTATATTCTTATTAGAGCTGAACTAAACGCAAAAGTATTTTACGTAAGTATCTAAGCTTTTGATTCTAAAGATTCGCATGAAACTTTCACTGTAGATCTTTCTAATATCCTTGATTACTAAATTTACTTTCGATAATATATTCTGTAAATAATACAGAAGAATTCTATTTTTAAGCATTTAGTTATATAAGAATCATAATAGAACGTAACAATTTCTTATACAGGGTGTAATCGTTAAGTGTGCACAGGCGATTATTCCGTAACTATTGGAGATATCCAAAAACTTTAAACTGATATCGAAAGTCCTTTACCTGATGAGTAAAATGGCCAGAATAAATTTTTAAAAATAAAACGAGAAATATCTAAAAAATTATCTTTAAACCCTCCCATACATTTAGTATGAGATATGAATATCCCATGTACATTTAATATGAAAGATTTTAGCTTTTTCTTTTTTTTTTTGGTTTTATGCTTTAATTACTTCGCAAATTTGAAGGGAAGTTAATTTAGAAACTGTTAATAGACCTCCTCATTGTATTGCACAATGAGGACGTCACTTCGAAAATCTGCTATGAATACAAAATGTATGGGAAATAAATTGTATGGGAGCGTTTAATGTAACATTTTTGGATATTTCTCGTTTTATTTTTAAAAATTTATTCTGGCCATTTTATTCATTAGGTAAAGGGCTTTCGATATCAGTTTAAAGTTTTTTGATATGTGCAATAGTTACGGAATAATCGCCTGTGCACACTTAACGATTACACCCTGTATAAGTCCTCTAAATTGGTATGTTATCCATATTCAGTATTCACAATATATTCATAAAAAGTATAATTTTATGCTCAAAGAATTTTCATTGACAGTTGTTGATTAGGGGCTATAAAGAAGTATTAATTTTAACGTCTTGATTAGTAAAAAAATATTTATAGAGGTCACTATAGATCTGCATATTTACATAATATATATGAAATATGAAATAATGTCTCATACGAAGTTTATGTTGAATTGTAATCTTATTAGTTTTTATAATCTATTTAAATTAGACAAAAATTATAAGTTGAAAAAATACATTATCCAAGGTTTAGTATCGAGAGTTATTTTCGTAATAAGTCTTAGTAAGAAAAGTAACAGAATATTACTAATAAGAATCGATTTAGATTTTCTTTAGGTTTAGTTTTTTAGTTTTCATAATCAAATTCAAATTTAGTGACGATAGTACATCGGAGGCATACATTTTTTCTAAATTACTGTTTAAATAACAATTTAGAAATTTAACTAAAGGAAAAATCTGGGGTTTAGGTTATAAAAAAAATACACTTGAAGATAGAACCTACTCTCTTTTTCAAGTGAAAAGGACACCATAAATAATAACACACAAGTCAATTGTAATACGATATGTCCAATACTTAGGGCGGCTTGCGCATCGTCGTTAAATACAGTTTAAGAGCGACGTAAACGCATTTAGTCTGCTAATTATAATTAGCGTCTTGCACAACAAAAATTTAGGCACTAATCACGTTTAACGAACTGTCAAAGTTAAATACCCAAAGATGGCTATTTAGCGTCGCTAAATACGTTTAGTAGTCAATCGCGCGTCATCATTTTGAGGTTATAGAAGTTTACTATTATTTTATAAAAGATTTAAGAGTTCGGTAGGAAGTTTGTAAGATGGATTTGTGGGAATTGTATTCTGACGACAATATCTGTCTATCGGCAATATCTGTTCTTCTTTTGTAAAATTAGGCCCCCGGGCCCTAGAAGAAACACTTTTGTTTGCCATGGTAATTATCACTGAACTCAAAACTAAGACAATAATATCAATAAAAAATACCACGAGAAATAGCACGAGAACACTTCACAAATCACAACAAACTTTGTGTGACTTGACACTTGACTGATGCAACCATTTTGCTCTAAGTCAAGTGTACAACGCACGAAAACGTAAAAAGGAACGCAAGAAACTGCTTTACCGACTCCCTAACTACGATTAGTTAAATTACCATCCAAACGGACATGGGCAAGACCTTTTTAATTGTATTTAGGCTAAACATATTTAGCAAGATAAACGCATTTAACTAAATTCTGTTTAGACCAAATGTTGCGCAAGCCGCCCTTAATAAAGTTATTATTCAATCAATTTTATTGACATACAAACTAACTTACTAACATTTCTATGTTTTACACAATATATATTCTTATAAATAATAAGCTTAATGAAGGTTTTGATTGACGGCTTGACGACACATTACCTGACAGTCAAATCACTGAGGTTCCACGTAATACCGTCGAGTGGCGCTAGGTGGCGGTAGGGTGACAGTTTTGGAGTTAAAACTTTTTACATGAATAAAAATATGAATGCGTAATATTTAGGAAAGAGGCTATAGGATAATGCATTTAAAATTATTGTGTAATCGATTTTGGATTTAAAAAAATGTAAAATAAAATTCGAGGTACGTTATAATTACAAAACAAAAATAGGTAACACTAGGTAATCAAATTTAGCATGTTTTATTAAGTTTTTGTGATTAGACATAAAGATTTTAATGGATTTTAAGCGCGATTTATTCATTATAAAGACGTGGCACAGGCACTTTGCAGCGAGCGTGGTTACGGGGAGACACCCCGTGAGAAAAAATCACGTTAAAATCCGTTAAAATGTTTAATTTCTAAATGTATATACAAATCATCTAAATGTATACCTACTCGCGTAAAATCAAAGACAACATAACGATTTTTGTTATGATCTCTACGTAATAATTACTCAATTATCTTTAGGTAATAGGTACTTATGACAATGTTACTTGTATTTTAACAGTTTTACAAAGGTGCTAGATAATCATTCCTATAGTAAATACTCATAATACAAATATAGAACAACAGTAACATAAAAATAAGGTTTATCCTTGTCCAATAAAAACAAGTCGCAGGAAACTATTAAATAAAAAAGGCAGATTGCATATCAAATAATACTTTGTAATACTGAAGTATGGTTTAATCGTGGAATAACGTGAACTCAAGATAATAAACGTTTATCTCAGTGGTCTCAGTGAACTCGGAACCGCTATGAAGATATTTAAATCATTGTAAGGGAAAAACTGCTTTTTTGTTGTGTGGTACAAACATATTCGTACTGCAAATTCTCCTAATGTATACTTACACGCGTACACCATTAATACTACTGAACCGATTAAAATGATATTTGGCACACACATAGAGGGAAACTTGGATTTTCACATAGGATAGTTTTTATTCCGGAAATTTCACAGGAATTGGAACAATGTGGGTTTTTCTTTAGAAAACTGGGATAAGTCGCAGGTGGAAAGCTAGTAGTAAAACTCAAGTAGTAGAATTTCTACTATGATAATACTGAATCAATAATTTGAATCAAATTCAATACAAAAGCTTTTTAATATATATACATATGAGTACTAGCTGTGCCGCGCGGCTTCACCCGCGTGCCTCCGCTCCTGTTGGTCTTAGCGTGATGATAATATATAGCCTATAGCTTACCTCGATAGATGGGCTATCTAACACCGAAAGAATTTTTCAAATCGGACCAGTAGTTCCCAAGATTAGCGCGTTCAAACAAACACTTCAGCTTTATAATATTAGTATAATAGACTACTAGCGGTTCTTGTTTAGACTAATAAGTATAATTACATGCTATGCCTTACACCACTCGTAATCACTGTGAAATGCGACGAAGTTTGTCATCGTTTTACAATTTAATAAAACCATATCTCCAACGCCGGGATCAGCAGTAAATGCGTCCACAATTATTTACATTTATTACAATCATAAACATATTATTCTTCGCTTGTTTATTAGCGATAAAAGTTATGTTTATTGAGTTCATGGTAATAATGCGACATATTTTGTGTTTTCGCGTAAGCACAGTTTATGATTTGATGAAATCTTAATGGTGCTATAACTTCTTTGATGAGATTTGCAAAGAGCGGTAGGTTTGGAAATTGGATTTGGTTATTGATATTGATTTGAATGTTATTGACCATTATTCCAGATTCATGTGAATATTTATGTGAAAGTGAAGTGTGTGAAGATCCTAGTGACCGCCTCCTTGGTACAGTGGTTAACGCGTGAGCGTAGAACCGAGGGGTCCTGGGTTCGATTCCCGGTGGAGACGAAGAAAAAAAAATGTCTCGGTCTGGCAGGATACAGCAGGCTGATCACCTACTTGTCCCTAAAGAAAATCGATCAGTGAAACAGATGTATAATACATCTGCCCCTTACCCCACTAGGGGACATGGGACTTCACTATAAGATCCTAGTGACTGTGTGAGATAGCTTAAATTTGAACTTTTTTTATCATTGCTGTGTTTTTGGTAGTTTTATCTATTCATTCTTGTTGGCTCTAAAATCTAAATATTACATATTGAATACGTTATCTAGCAGTATCATTTAATAATATAAGTTTTTTCCCTTGCAACAACTTCGCTTTTCCTCCAAAATATTAGCATGAAACTCTTAAATAAAACACGAAAATCTATTGAGATATTACAAAACTTACGTCACTTATTTTAATTAAAAACAATAAACCTCCCCGCCGGGTGGTCACAGTTTAATAATCAATCACACTAAGGTCAGAGAAACACGCCAATACAATTCGATCGTAAATTAATTTAAACAATTGATTCGTGAAAAAATAAATAAATAAAATAAAACGATTGTTTCTAGAAGGATCTACGTTCAAAGAAGTGTTAATACTCAGAATTGCAGGTACCATCGATATAATATCGCTCCATATTTTATTGTATCCCGAATTGAATATGCGACGAAAATAGAATAAATCGCTGAGTTTGTCCCGCGTTTTGGAGATCCTTATATAACTTTTCATCTGACTTCAATAAAAGGAGGTCATTTTTATTAGTCCAAATAAACAGGTAATATGAAGTAGGAATAGTAAACAGAACACTATAAAAGCTCTTAATTCGATTAACCTTTACTCATTTTAGAGCAGTTAGAGTCAAATTCATATATTTATTGATACTAATATTATAAAGCTGAAGAGTTTATTTGTTTGTTTGTTTGAACGCGCTAATCTCAGGAACTACTGAGACGATTTGAAAAATTCTTTCGGTGTTAGATAGCCCATTTATCGAGGAAGGCTATAGGCTATACCTATATCATCACGCTAAGATCAATAGGAGCGGAGCAATGCGGGTGAAACCGCGAGGCACAGATAGTAAATAATAGTAGTTCACATGGTTTACTTATTGGACTATAGAGCTTATGTATTAAATTTAGGTGTTCTATTTTTAATCACAACAGTTAAAATGTGTGCAAAATTTGAGAAATATTTCATAATATTACTTAGTAAAAAGTTTATCTTTATAAATCTGTACGGAACACGAAAAGGGTCACATGATCAAAAAACAGCCAGCACACTACACCCACGAAAGATCATTTTTTGCGAGCAGTTTTTAGTGTATAGTTTGATTAATGATTTTGTTACTTTTTATATTTTTACGGTTTTGGTCCACATATCTTTAGTATCGGTTTGAGACAATTTAATAAAGAAGATTTATTTTTTATGTTTTTTGAATGTGAAGTTTAGATTTTGAGAAGTTCGATAAAGTGTTTTTTTTTTATTTAGTATTATTTTTGTAATCATTTTTATCAGTTATATTTTTCTCAAGAAATTATATATAGTAATTAAATTACAAGTTTTACTCTTGTCATGTCAAGTTATGGTAATAAGTAAATAACTATTACTTACCCAATCTCTATATTATTTTATTCTATACTACTCCACAGCATTGACGCGTTGAACTCGTTTCTTCCAACTCTTTGAATGTATAACAACTATGATTTTTCTGTGTTATTTAGTTGGACTTCAAGAATATATTTATTACTAGCTTTCTGCGCGTGGCTGCTCCCGCTTTGTAGCTTAATACTAGCTTTCCACTCGCGGCTTCGCCCGCTTTTTAGAAAACTTAACAAATTGTAGGTATAATTCTTCATGTTGAATCACTCTCTGTTAAAAAACACGCTTCAACTTGGAAGTTGCATTGTTTTAAAGATTTAAGCATTAATAGGGACGGATAGACAGTGACAGAGTCTATGTTTTATACTATATTATGATGCTTAAATATACCTAGTTGTGACGTTGGCTCTATAATTTTTCACAGATGTATGAAATTTGTGTAATGATGTTATGAAGAATCGGTTTGATCATTGAGAGTATGAATTATTCACAGTTATACATTATACTAATAACCAAAATTGAACCAATTAACCGTCTATTTATACACACTTTTTTCCCAAACGATTGTACAGATACTGAAGGCGTATTCAATGAATGAACTAATATTACTCATATTAACTTAGTTTAGAAATTAGTACCTGCAGTCTATTAGAGTATACATGCAAAAACATGAAAATTACACAGTTTTTCTATTACTATATAAGAATACAGCTTTTATGAATATTAAAAATAATAAAGAGCGAGTATAAACGAATGAGCCACAAGATATTTTCACAAATCACACTATTGTACCTACTTCAGAGATCTTAAACTCCGCTTTCTCTGAACATCAAATGTATCTTAAATATATCACATAATACCTTAAACATTTTTCATCTAGTAACAAAGTACAAACCAATATTTTACTGACAAACCGATAAAAATTAAGTACCTTGACGAATAACCAAATACGTTTTCAATTTACTTTCTCTGAATTTCAAAGAAAACGTCACACAAAAATAAACATTACTGTTCATTGATAAGGATTAGAATCGCGTAATACTTTATATCTGGTATGGATTTTGTGACACTGTACTTACAATTGCATTGTGTTTTACACAATATGAAATAATGGAATCATTTGACACGATCTCTCAAAATATTTTAGGAGCGAAATGTGCAATTTTTACGTGTGGTACAAGTTAAATCGTTGCAGGGAATAATTATTATATCGCTAACAAAAACTCAAGCAGTCATTTAACTAGATATCCTTTAGAACTGCCTTACTTCATAATAAACCACTATTTTGAAAATTATAATATCTATAGAGATGAGTTGACAAATAAATCTACTGATGCTCTGATTGCGTTGCTCCAATGCGTCCCTTCAATTCACGAATTTTAGGAGGTTTATAACAGAATATTTTGATTTAAAATCCCACTTTCTTCGTTATTATGACAATTAAAAAATACTTTGTAATCATTAAAGGATATCTTTTTAAGTTAGGTTGCTCTATAAGGTATCAATGAAATATATGCTGTATGTAAGTCTTTACATACTAAACTCTACTCTACTCTCTATATTTCAAATTACGATTCTTGCCTTTCAATAAAACTACGAAGCTTCTACTTTAAGCCAATCTCGAATCACACCGAACAAGACAATATAACGTTAAGTGGGGGGTCTATTGGTCCCCTTTGAACAAAAACGTGTCAATATTGTTCACAATGTTTTGGTCCGCTTTGTGGCCGGCGAAGATAAATTGCTTTCGCCGTTTACGAATAATATAGGATAATTTGTTGGTATTAATTCGAGACGATAGAATAGTGTGGATATGACGTGTCCTATGATGGTAAACTTACTGTTTGATATACTTAGTTACTTTTTACTGTTTATTTGAATTATTTTATAATTTCGTAGAGGATATACAGTCAAACCTGGGTAAGTGAGAACTGGATAAGTGAGAAAACTCTATAAGTGAGAGTTATAGCGAGGACCCGTCATTTTAAGCTCCCAAAACCTCTATTAGCGAGAAACAGAAACCTCTGTAAGAGAGAGTCGTTTTTCCCTGATGGATCTCCGTAAGTGAGACTGCTACTTATCTATACCTCTATAAGCGACAGTCGAGCTTTATTTATTTATATTATTTAGGAGGAACTATAGCTACAATAAAAATACATACATACATAAAAGATACACACATATTATAGTAAAAAAGACAAAACAAATTACAAATTGAACATCTGCTATTTTATGACTCATTCTTAACTTTCGTGGAACTTCCTACCATTGTTAAACGAAATTGACGGATTCTTTTAAGTGTAAATAAGTTCTAAATAAAATAAAATTACATAGTGCATGAATTTTTGACTTGTTATTGCTGCGTACCTCTTTAAGAGAGAAACGCTACCCATGTACCTGCATAAGCGAGAAACTCGGGTTAGTGAGAAACCTCTATAAGCGAGAATGAGATTGTGCTCCCTTGAACTCTCGCTTATCCAGGTTTGACTGTAGTTATAAAGTAATTAGTACAAGAATTATATGATTTAGTAACTGAAGTTAGAATTTCAATTTTCTTTAATAATCACAGTTATAAGTTAAAATCAACATATTGCATGAGATACAACTATGAAATAGAATGACATAAAAATTCTTGACATTTTGTGTACCTAATTAAATAATGTAATCTATATTTGATTTAAGTACCATAAATAAACCAGATATCCTATTTTTCAAACAGCAATTGATGCAATAAGTGAAACAATATAACACATACCCACTTTATGATCATCAAAATGTCATAATATACATAGTAGCCGTTACTTAAAGCACGTCCACACAATTCTTTCACCGCTACTGTATACATTTCCAAGCCGCAGTTAACCAGTCACCGCCTACCGAATATTCGTCTATTGTGGCTCAGCATCTGTTTTATCAGCCACAATCGACCCCAGGTGCCTATCATAATGGTTACGCAATAAATTTGATACTATCTCGCGTTTGGAACATCTGACTGTTAATTTTTTTAGATGATGTTGTTATGTTGTAATTTTACTAGTGCTAGAATAAACGAAATGTTTTTTTGTTTTATTTGTAAACATAACGAAATCCGATTTGAATTTGGTTCACGTAATCCAAACACACGAAAAGCTAATTAATTACTTCGTTAATTCTATAGATTATTATACTTTCAGACAGCTTGCTGCTTACAGATTTCTTTAAACACTTTAATTTAAATATTTTGTTGAGATATTTCCAATTATGTAACCGCTTTCGATTAAAATTGCATTATTCTCTGAGTTATTTAATTAAGAGTCCGTATCGATTTTAGAGTGATTTTGACTTGTTTCTGTAATTCTTTAGGAGCTCGTTTAAAAAAAACTAAATTAGTAACAATGTGTTATAATATCTTAAATTAAAGATTCATTCAATATCTAAAAATTGTTCGAGACAATTTATTGATTTTCATTGTCCAGTTTGTTTAATAGCCAATAACCTGAGGCGTGTTTCAATTTTTTCGATGCGGGACGTTCGTGTCTTTGTAGTTTACACGGAATTTTAAAGAAGAAGTTTTCTTATAAAATATACAACAATAAAGACACTGAGACACCCTAAAAAGTGTTCGAGGAATTTTAAGTACTTTTATTCAAAAATTCAAAGAAAATCTAAGTTAAAATAGCCTTACTTTGATGAAATTGTATGCGTATATTGCGTCGAATTTCTAGTACATACAACAGAGTTAAAAAAAAATAAAAAATACACATTATTAAATGATAGATTTATGCTTAAAAATTTGCAATTAAAAAAATACATATTTTATGTTTTATGAAAGTAATGGAATAATTTAAAGTTCACTAGAATTTTCGATTATATACGGGAGCGCAAGCCGCAAACGCTGTTTCGGCAGACCGCGCTCCGCACTTTATAGAGGAGGACGTGTTGCGCTGCAGCTGCTCCGTCAGACACAAAATTACTAAAGTACGTTTTTCCCGCGCGTAGTAGTCGGGAAGCCCACGATACTAGATTAGAATTGTTGGAGTAGACGATAACGAGATAATAAGGTCCTAAAATGTTTCCACTTTGAGCGCTGCAGCCTTTGCTACTCGACTACACGATGATCGCGTTCAAACGTAAAAATACTAGCTTTCGTCCAGCGCAATTCTGTATACGGACTCTTCAAAAAATAAGAAACTACTCTGCTTGGAATATTTACACCTGGGCGTATTTATTTACTTATGCGTCTAACCACATTTTTTCATATTAAATTATCTCTAACAAAAAGAGCGCGTGTGCCGAGCACACGTGTCAGAAGTTAAACTTCTTCGGCACTATTCAAAGATAACAAAATCGTCGCCACTCCATGACGTGACGGTATTGCCATGACGCGCCTAAAGACGTCTCACTTCAAAAGTTATAGATATATATTAGCCAATAATAAATAAGATTACTAGAATGCCACACAAAATCAATTACTACATACGTTTAAACTTAAATCATACTGTTTTCAACGATTTAGTCACAGTAAGTTAGACAGTGGGTGATAAATCCAGAATTTCTTATTCTTACATTGTCAATTTTGTATTGAGGACGCGCCATTGTTGCCGCTAGTTCGATTTTGCTCGGATTTCTTTGTATGGTCCAGTTTGTGGAAGAGAGCGGGTTCTAATAAATATTTGCTTAAAGTACGTCCAACGAGAAGCGATACCAAATGTAAACAAAACACATGCAAGGTCATTGGGAATTGCAGGGGTGCGTAACTTTTTGAAAGTTGGATTTATATAGTTTTAAAGAATATCCGGCAAATTGTAATAATACCAAAAAGGATAGTCTATTTTTATAAATTTTATCATAATTTGAATTATTGTATAATGTAGATGTAAATTAAATAACGCGAATAATAATAATTTTCTGAATCATAAAATATAATATAAGAATAATAAAATTGCCGCCCGAATGTTGGCGAATCCGTCTTGACGTTGTTATGTTTTTGCCGGGAGAACGAGACATTACGACAAAGGCACAAGATGGAAAGAGATAGATATTAGATTGTCAACGCCACAGTTGTTTTTAGGTGAATGACCTTTTGTATCGCTTCTCGTTGGCCTTCCTTTAGTACATTATCTTCTATACTTATAATAAATCTGTAGAGAGGCCAATTCTGTACATGAAATATATTTAAAAAAAAACTATGAAGGGGTGATAAGGGATCGCTACTGATGCCAAAAATGCAATCAGTAAAATTTTTGTCTGTCTGTCTGTCTGTCTGTCTGTATAATCGTTATAGAAACAAAAACTACACGACGGATTTTAACGAAAATCCCACGGGAACGGGAACTATGCGGGTTTTTCTTTGACTGCGCGGGCGAAGCTGCGGGTGGAAAGCTAGTAATATATAAAAATGAAACCCGTTTTCCTTGGTCACGGCATCACGCGTGAACGGGTGGACCAATTTCGATAATTCTTTTTTTATTATATTTCTTGAAGTATGAGTATGGTTCTTATGTAGAGAAAACGTTAATATGTACCACGGGCGAAGCCGGGGCGGACCGCTAGTATTATAATAAAAACCTTCTATTCTAATTAAAAATCACCTTTTAAATACACATCATACTATAGCCTATCTGTTTTCCAATCAATTACAAGTATAATATACTTGTTATTTATTTACAAGTAAAATATAGTTTAATTTAGCAGCTTTCTAGCATTTCAGGTTGATAAAAATGTAATACTTTATTTTAACAGAGGCAAGTAGCAATGTCAACAACAAACGTTTTAGATAGAAATGGTAGTATCTGGAGTTTCGCTGTTCATATTGCAATATATAGACGTCGTACAAACTCAAAATATAGCTTTACATACATTTTAAGCATACTGAAAGCCTGACATTTCTTCCACAATATATTAGCTACTTATATCTTCTCCACGTTCTTTTAATTTTCAAGCTAAAAATCGCTTTAAAATTACCCTTTACACCAGCCCCCAACCGCTCTATGTTAGACATCTACATCCCAAACAATGCCGCTTCGTTAGCGCTTACCGAGCGCTTTACAGCGGTTTTTGTGCTGCATGTTACGCATACTACAGCGACGTTTATGCTCCATTCATCAGTGATTTTGTGTTTGTCGACTTGAACGCGTTTAGGTTACGTAAGTTTAAACTGAGTTTATATATTTTGAAAACTTTTTGTGAACTACGAATTTATTGTACGTACGCTGTAGAAGATATGCAATTAATTACTAAATCAATCAAAACTATCTAAAATAATACAAGCTAAGAGAAAATCTTACAGATTATCTCTGAGAACTAAAAAAGTAAATGATCCTGATGATTCTGTTATAGTCACTTATTATTGGAACTATTCTATATTTTTGCCATGATACGACGTTCAAGTGTGTATTTTATAGCACATAGACAGGAAATGAAAAATATTATCTATACTTCTATACTAATATTATAAAGCTGAAGAGTTTGTTTGTTTTTTTGAACGCGCTAATCTCAAGAACTACTGGTCCGATTTGAAAAATTATTTCGGTGTTAGATAGCCCATTTATCGAGGAAGGCTATAGGCTATATATCATCACGCTAAAACCAACAGGAGCCAAACACTGCGGGTAAAACCGCGGAGTACAGCTGGTCTATAATACATGCTGAATATAACTATATTATTATCTAATCTATTTATAAATATAGAAACCAAATATCCAGCCAATAACTCACATTGTGCGAACCGTGTAGGCGGGTGCTTAAATACTTCAGATATCTAATACACGTTACATTAATGTAAGAAACGATTTAATACAATTATATAAGACTAGCTTTCCACCCGCGGCATCGCCCGCGCAGTCAAAGAAAAACCTGCATAGTTCCCGTTCCCGTGGGATTTCCGGAATAAAACCTATCCTATGTCCCGGGGTAAAAAGTAGCCTATGTCCTTTCTCGGGTATCAAAATATCTCTATACCAAATTTTATGCAAATTGGTTCAGTAGTTAAGGCTTGATTGAGTAACAGACAGACAGGCAGAGTTACTTTCGCATTTATAATATTAAGTATGGATAATAATCATTTGTATAAATAACTTCCTTCAATGTAACACAGACGGTAGAGCTTAAAAAAATCATACTGTAGGACGAAACATTTCGGAAAGCTCTCTTTAAAAAGCGATATTGATTTAAATGAAATCAATTTAACAGTATATATTTTATTTGTCTATCTATACCGTTACAACGGAGGATCGATTAATACAGAATATTTTTATTAAAGCACACGAGAGAAAAGACGTTTATAATGACATTAAACGTAAATTATATGACTTATTTAAATATCTCTTCACCTTTACATCTATTGTAATTAATAAACATTTTAATGTGAAAATACCATCAGTGTTCAGACTTTCACGTATGATTACTTTGCGTTATTTTTCAATTAGACTGCTCAAAAATATTACAGATGCAACATACTCTGCCCTTTTCACTAAAACATGAAAAAAACAACACTTTTACATTTAATATTCTAGCAAAATGGAAGAATAATTCTCACAATACCGTTACTATAATACATTCCTACATCTGGCTGTGAACCTTGGCCCAGCCGTGATTTACTTCGCCGTGAGATTATTACCATATTTTAAGCTTTTTGGTGACTAATACATAGCACCCGCTTGCTTCGTGTTGTGGAAAACTAAAAAGCTTAATATAAGTAGGTATTGTTTATGCAATCTTTATGAAATAGCTTTCTGCACGCGGCTTTGCCTGTGAAAATTGAAAATACATCGTATGGTATAAGGAGTAAGTAAGCAAACAAACAGGCACACTTTTGCATTTATAAAATTATAAGTTGTGATTTCTATAAAGTTCAATAAATACTCTAATATATTAAGTCAAGTCAAAGGATTAAAAAAAATGATCTACACGGTGGTGTATAGAATGCTACTGAAAATATTATCTAGGATGCTCAATATATTAAGTCTTAAAATAAAGCCCTTTCCAATATATTTTTATCTACAAATATACTATTGCATACAATATAAATATAAATACAAAAACTCTACACACTTACGTATTTATTATAACTGTTATTTTTATCATAATATATTCTAAAGTATCGCTAAACATAGTAGCCCATACGACCCACTTAATCAATGAAAAAAAGCACTCGAAAACGTTCCCATAATCCACAATAAATAACGAAAGAATAGCGCAAGTCAAGATTATCTATTAAATAATAATTTAAGACGCACAACGAATCGCTGAAATGATTTGTCGCGCCCGCTCCGTAAGTACTTTAAAATAATTCATTGTTACAATTTCTTATTTCCAATATTTATTGACTTCTACAACAACCGAACCAACTTATAATAAACATGATCCCACATTTATAAACCTTAAAAACATAGTGATAAGGTTCATTTTTAAACACAGTGGATTTCGTCGATTGTATCTTTTTTTAAGCACTCGAAAACGTTTTATATACTAGCTTACGGTTCATAAATAAAATTAACAACAAATGCCCTACAAAACGGTCACCCCAGTTAACCTATAAATGGTGAGGGGTGAAAATATTTTGACATTTTGTTAACTGAATAGAATTAGGTTACTGGATGCGACATCGTTTTTCTAAATCACTGCATTATTATGAATGCTTGATTATTACTAAATTAATTTTGTTTATAATTACATAACACTTCAGCTGTAGCCTGTAGTTCCAACAAATAAGAATAAAAAATTAAATGCATTAATCAATTTGCTATATTGTCAATTACTAAACAAACTGTATTCAAATCTTTATTCCTATCACCAACATTTAAATATAGTAATTCATAATATTATATTCTTCGTTTCTTATTCAACTAGAGTTAATTTAGAAGCTTTTGAGTCAGTACAATAAGAAATTATTTCTATGAAAAGGTTTCTGCACAGAAGAGCAGGCAAGAAACTCTTAAAATATTGTCAAGTTCACATATTATTATTTTACACACAATGTGACACATCCAGTACTCTATATCATCAACCATAAGTCACGTCATCGATTCAGAACAGTTTCGGTAAGCAACAATGGCCATGATTTGTTACCAAGCCCCATAAATAAGTTAAACACTTTATATTATGGCCAGTTATCGGTATACTAGTGTAGATGTGTCAATATGTTACGGCTTGATTAAACAATAATAGTGGGATTTTTGATATTTTGCAGCTGTAGTTTTTGCATGGTTTTGGTTGAAGTGGAATGTGAGTCTCATGATGTTTAGGCGAGGTTGTAGTAGAAATTAAGTGAATATATTTTTTCATTTATATTTAGTTCAATTATTATTTTAAAGATCAATTAATTTCAGTAATATGAACTTATGTAAAAGGGAGAGCTTTATAGTACCTATGAAATATTTTTTGTACTCTAACAAAAGCTATAGAATTAAAATCTATTCTGGGTCAAATTTTTTATGTATTCGATCAGAATTTCTGGTATAATTGTGTAAACTTTCCTTAGAATTTTGCATTCTTAATAGAATTAATACTTTTTATACTATGGAGAGTAGAGATACTCATAGTAACATTACCAAATAGGTCTAGAGATTCCATTTCCGACTAAAATTTATCATTTTGACATTTAACATTTAAACAAAATTGCTAAAATCGATGTCAAGTTTCAAATAACTTAAACGATTACGCGATTTTAATAATTTCGTTTTCTCTAATTACTCACGGCCCACGCCATGACTTAACCCAAAAATAAGGCCCTTGAAAGGTGTTGCAATGTTTATAAAAATCAGTACTTCGCATTGTCTACTAGGTGACGCCCACGTTGGCTCCAGATAAATTATTAATACTGAATTTGTAATGATACATAGATTATTTGCACAGACATTACATACATTTGTGTTTAGATTTTGTGGAGACTGTAATTGACAAGAAAGAAATGTGTAACGAGTTTATTGTATGATTTAAGAGTCCGTATACAAAATTGCGCTGGACGAAAGCTAGTATTTTTACGTTTGAACGCGATCATCGTGTAGTCGAGTAGCAAAGGCTGCAGCGCTCAAAGTGGAAACATTATAGGACCTTATTATCTCGTTATCGTCTACTCCACCAATTCTAATCTAGTATCGTGAGCTTCCCGACTACTAAGCGCGGGAAAAACGTACTTTAGTAATTTAGTGTCTGACGGAGCAGCGCAACACGTCCTACTCCCTAAAGCGCGGAGCGCGGTCTGCCGTAACAGCGTTTGCGCTCCCGTATAAAATCGAAAATTCTAGAGAACTTTAAATTATTCCATTACTTTCATAAATCATAGAATATCTATTTTTTTGATTGCAAATTTTTAAGCATAAATCCATCATTTAATGAGTATTTTTTATTTTTTTTTACTCTGTCGTATGTTTTAGAAATTCGACGCCAAATACACATAAAATTTCATCAAAGTAAGGCTATTTTAACTTAGATTTTCTTTGAATTTTTGAATAAAAGTACTTAAATTGCCTCGAACACATTTTAGGATGTCTCAGTGTCTTTACTGTCGTATAAGAAAACTTCTTCTTTTAAATTCCGTGTAAACTAC
Source organism: Colias nastes (assembly GCA_907164665.1). NCBI lineage: Eukaryota > Metazoa > Arthropoda > Insecta > Lepidoptera > Pieridae > Colias > Colias nastes. Next base: position 8,297 of record CAJQZM010028005.1, on the reverse strand, counting down.
AAAGACACGAACGTCCTGCATGGAAAAAATTGAAACACGCCTCAGGTTATTGGCTATTAAACAAACTGGACAATGAATATCAATAAATTGTCTTGAACATATTTTAGATATTGAATGAATCTTTAATTTAAGATATTATAACACATTGTTACTAATTTAGTTTTGTTAAACGAGCTCCTAAAGAATTACAGAAACGAGTCAAAATCACTCTAAAATCGATATGGACTCTTAAACCGTCCATTCGAATTTCTTACCAATTAGATTTCGCTCACATTTACTATTCATTTCATTACATCGTATTATATTACAGTATCAATAACTCTTTAAAAAAATAAATTCCCTAAATTAGAATCCCAGTTCCCCACGCTATTATTACAACCAATAACAAAATGAATCTTGGGAAACCTACATGAAATACGTATAAAAATCTCTTGTAGTTTTTAAGTTTGTCATAAACGTAAGTACAGACGAATGTGGTGTGTGGTTTTCTTTCATAATAGACATAGAGAAATCCTTTGATAAAAATAACTTTCAGATCACTACCCATAACATATTTATACCACATGAGTAAATTTATCTAATTTGACACAACCCTACCGAATTTTGCACGTTCGGAAGTAACTTTGTTTCTGTATTATTTATTTCATCACCATCATCATCAGCCCATTGTGTTTCAACTGCTGGGACACGGGCTTTCCGTATTATTTATTTACCTGTATTAGTACCAAGTGATTTGACAGTTCTGTCTTCACATAATCTATGGTAACCGTCTGTCGCCGTAGACTAGTATTATGCACTTAGTCATAGCACAATGGCGGGATATATTTGGTAGCATATCGACGCCATTTGCATAATTTGACACGGGAACTAGTCTAATAATGTATGAATTGGATTTTCATAATTCACTGTTGTTTACTGGAGCGATATTTAGGTACGTTTGACAATGAGTTTATAGGAAGTTATTTCTATGGCTAAGGTAATATTATGAACTTGATTTTTGCACTAACGTACTTATAATTCGTTTATTAGGCAATACTGGCAGAAAACAAGAAGGTTTACTTTTTCTTCAAAAGCTTTCGTCAACGAAAAATTCCAGCTGTAGATAGCTACAACAATAAATCATAGATATTACATTAATTGTATTAAAATGTATTCACACCAGGCACCTTATAGATACAGTTACTATGCACTACGCTTACTTTCCAATATTCGCAATCATACATCAAATGAATAATCGATGCTGAATTATTCATAAGTACGCTCTCAAATTGTTTCGCGCCGAATCGAATGAGTTTAATCGAGATGAATCGAATGGTATCAATCGAGTGATTGATTGTTGGACATTTGATTCATATGCGGTTGATTGATTGTCGTCACATTGATTTATATGTTAGGTTTGATTGTAAATCGAGTGTCTTTCAGTGGTTTTGGTGAATGGTGAGGTAATTTTGTTGTAATTAGGTGGATTATTGAAGTTGTATTTCCGTGTTGGTTTCAATGCTTTGATTGTAGACTAGGTATGTATGATAGATATGTAGTGCAGTGGTTAAAGTCTTAGTAGTGTTAGTCTTGATAGTGTCGGCTATAGAATATGTAAGAAAGTTTTAATCTAAAAGATTAATTTCATGTTCATTTCATTTTCATTTCATTTCCATAACATAATCGCCGCTCTGTTTATAAAATTCTAATGTTAAACATTTCACGGTCCCGCAGGACAGGCATTGCCTAGTGCGGGAACCAATGATTTTATTTCCTGTATTTTAACGTTTTTCTTTAAGAAACTGTATTAAGCACTATGTAATGTATGTATTATGACTGATGTACGTGTCTTAAAGAATAAATAATTTTTTACTTTACTTTTACTTATGTCTTAAACTGGAAAGGGAACTAATAGTGTTTAAAATCTATTATTTATAATATGCATGTTACAAAAATCACGAATTAGGATATGATGCTAAAAAATCCACTGAAACAAAAACTAAATGTTACATAAGCATTCGTATTGGGTAGAAACTATTCGTATTCTGTTTGTTTAGATAGAGCAATCTCCGGAACTATTACTATAATGTAGGTCATAGTTTGAAGGCTAAACTTGCGTGCCCAATTATTAAGGGGGGTTAGGCGGTCAGCGAAAATTCAGCTATTCGGGCCTGAGGTAAGGGGTGAGGGGGTCCACGTTTAGTATGGAATCAACGTGCTCGAAACTAAAAATCATAAGCGCCATTCACATTTTTATCAAAAAGTGAATGAAAATATTTAGTATTTTCTAAATCTAAAACAGTCACGAAATCGGGAAGGTAAATACCTATGTATTTGTGATTTTATACGAATTATTATCGTAAAATACGATTGTAATGAGCATTTATATGATATTTTAGAGGTAACTTCAGGATTTTTTTTTATCGAGCAAGTTTTTTCCAATCGTGTTTTGGAAACAGTCATCCCATCACACATACGTTCTGTAATACATATTAGAAATTTCAGTGCGAAAAAACTTCAATATTTTCAATTATAGCTCATAGAAGACAGTCCATTTTGCCGTTTTCACCTACTAAGGGCCCTTAAGCACTAAAGTTTTGATTGATGATCAGATACTTTTTCTTACCACAGAATAAGCTCTACATGTTTATGAATTCATACAAGAATAAAATATAAATAAAATAATATTCTTTTTAAATTTTTATTTCATAATAAAAACAGAAAAACAATTACATTTTCCCCACACTAATTAAAAATATTCAACGCAACGCAACTAAATGTTCAACAGAAGCAAATAATAAATCAATGGAGAAGATAATTACAACAGGGCAATAACGATTACAGTTTATTACATGTGGGCCAAAAATACCGGACGGGAATCGAACCCGCGATCACGCCGTGGCGTCACAAATTACAGGTCGCTAAGTGTAACTTTCGGTTATCGGAATTTAATGAGTGTTACGTGTGTTGGTGGGAATATGGCGTTTGGGAAATGTCCGGTTTTTGGGTTTTTTATAGGTAGTGTAAAGTAGTGTAGTGTGTGGGTATATGTGTGCAATAGTAGTGTAAATTTTCGCTAGTATTGTGTGGATAGAAATAGAAAAGAACATACTTTTATTTAATGTAATATTTCATTTAATTAGTATATTTGTGTATAGACATATTTATTGCATTAAAACCATTTGTTATTTTTATCTCATCATTTTAAATAGATTGTGAACTTACCATGATATTACATACTTTTCGAATACATATTTTTATTCTCATTCAAAATAACTTCAACTTGGAATAAACCAGACTGTCGCCTGGAGGAGACAGAAATCTAGATAAGGTTAAACAGAAGAGCTAAAAGATATAATCAATTAGGAGCAGATATACAACCTGACCCGCTGCATCAAGGGTCATCAGATTAAGAGAACTAAAATTTATTGAGGGTGACCAATTTTGCTTGGATATTAAAATTAACTTGTGCTAGGTAATCTACGATGACCATCATAAAAATAAAAATTGTGTATAAAAACGATGTCTTATTATATGGGTGCTTTATTAGCGGAATGAACACTTAATACTTTTCAAATTTATAACTAACTATAACAAAACAAAATTATCATATCCAAATTGCTATTGTAAATTCACACACACATACTTGCTAGGTTTCCACCCGAGGCTTCTTCTGCAAAGAAAATTCCAATCAGAAGGAGACGACAGACGTGAAAAAAGGCAAGCAAACAAACACACTTTTATGTTTTTCATATATGTATGTTTCTTGATAAATTAAGACTAGTCGTTTCACAAATTGCCCTAAATTCGCATGATCCAACAACACGATATCTGCGATATCATTATTTATGTATCGCGACCAATTTCGCGCGATTTATTTCAACCAACCTATGATTTAATAAATTATACGAAGCGCAAAAAAGAAATTCATTCGACCAATCGTTCCCATGTTTTAGCGTTCCGTATAATTTTACTTTCACTTACGAATATTGTTTAGTGTTCTGTACAAATCATTATAATAAAACTGGTATAAGTATTTTTATTTTATTAGAGGTCCTATATAACCTGGGTTAGAATAATACCTATTATTATGTCATTTCTCGGCCTATTATTTATGTAATACCTACATAAAAATAATATGTCACTTGAAACAGACTAATTATTTTATTACATTATTTATCGTATTTCACATATAACCTAACTGCATATGAATACTTATGTTATTTATTTTTCTCTTTAGATGTAATACATACATTGTTTACCGTATTTATCGTATATTCGGACTACCGAAATAGGAATAGTGATTTTGGACACACTTTCTATTTGGAGAAAACTTCTACTCCAAAGAGTAACTCATCTTTACTTATAAATAATTCTTATTTAACGTAGAAGTGTGAAAGCAAAACAATTTATAAAATTTATACAAATTATTTTATATTCTAGAGATATCCGCACTAACACGTCTACTTCACCCATATTTAGTTCGGGTTATCGCATGATATATCGAAACACATTAGGGCTTATTAGCACACAGTTCCACGGCTGCACGCGGACAAACAAACAAAAACAATGGCCGAATGAAACAATGACAGAAAAGAATCGTTTAATCCAATTACAATGATACATGCGAGGGCTCGCTAGCCTAGCATGGATACACTATATATTTAACCGTCTTCAAAAAAGGAGTTCAAAAGGATGTCTGTACGGTGGAAATGCATATTCTGTTATTTAAGCAAGTAACTATAATATCATCGCACAAAATATATCAAAATATTACTCAATTTTATAGTTATTAAGGACGATACAATACAATTATAATATGTATTTTTAAAGTGAAACTTACTTTAGGCGTGCTTAGAGTAAAATTTCAAGATCGCGTCATGGCAATACTGTCACGTCATGGGCTATGGCGACGATTTTGGCATCTTTGAATCTTGCCAAAGAAGTTTCACTTTTGTCACGTTACTCGGCACACACGCTCTTTTTTATGTGCATTGTACAATAAAGTGCTTTTTATTATTTATTGTTATAAGTATATTACAAAAATCTATTCCTCGTAATAAATATATAGTTCAGCCGTATCCACACTACTCCATTCTTTCCACACTATACATTATGCGTTGGCTGGCAAATGGGTGGTCCCTGTACCATTTTATCATCAAGTTAACTGAAATATTACCCACTTGCTGATACTCTCAACACCTATGCTTTACCGTTATAGATATCGATATTTAATATTTCAACACGTTTTAGTTATGTTAGAGATATATTATGTGTGTTATAAGACAAGCTATACTTTTCCGCTAATTATACATGAATACCTGAAATCTATTTCGACTTAGTTTCAACCAATTACTCACAACTATAATTAAATAATATCTGTATACTTAACATTTCGTGTCACAAGGTGAAACTAAACTCCTCCAAAATGTATTGACCCATCTTTATATTGTTTTATCTCAATAAATGATAATAAAGGAAAACTATGTACCTAAATTATATTTAAATTGTAAACTATTTAATTGTAGACCCTCGAGCGTGTAAGATGTCAAAGTTTACCGGGTAAGATAGAATTAATATGTAACACGTTACCATATTATGATTATTGATTATATCAAGAAGACCCTGAATACCATTTAATAGTCTAACTGTTATTATAATAATCTTTAAATGAATACATTTAATAATATACACTATATCATTACACTTCACACTCATTATGTAAAAGGTAAGAATGTCTCAAATCCATAAACGTAGAAGGTGATCCGAACCATTAATCCACGATGACATGTAAATTATTTCGAAGGTATTAGAATCATTATTTATATATCAAGCATGTGCGTTACCAAATTAATTATACGATTGAGTAATGTTTTTTTTATGATTAATTTAATTTACTTCTTGTGTGAGTGAAGGGAATCCTTGAGAAACCTTTGATGTTAGAGTTGTTACGTATGTTATTGTCAGTAATTCGGTTGAAATTTATGCAATTTACGTGTCAAAGAATTTATTAAAAGTCGCTTTTAACCGAAACTTTTAATTGACTCTACCAATATGTGTCATATTATTATAATCTTTAGTATTTATAAAAAAATAACTACAAATAATGCACATAAGTATGTACATACTTCATCGAGATAATAGTATCAACTTATTCAGTTCGTTGGAAAGAACGTTGTTGAACAGCGATTTCAGAATGTAAATAATGCGAATCCTTTTCAAAATCGTAAAATATAATTATTAGTTATCTGCTTTATAACTTCATAACTAAACCAGAGAATATTTATGTTGCAGTTTCATTCTGATGTGAATTTTTACAACTTTTGGTATCAAAGATATTCTTGTTAGGAAATAATTCAAAGTTGCCATGTTTCAAAGATTTGCATATAAAAATAACAACCGTGTAGAGCATCAAACACTTAACATAATAATATTATTCAATCTAATAAAATATTTCCAACACTCTCTAAGCATTAATCGTCCACAACCTTATAAATCTCAATAAATATTTAAATTATTACATTTCTGTAATATAATAAAAATAACTAGCTTGGAATTTCTTCCGACAGAGCGAAATCTCCATATCGATTCTAATTTTCCTTGCGTAACAATTTAATCGATACAAAATCGATATTGAATGGAATCGATTTTACTAAACCGCTTAGCTGACCATGTCGGTTAAATTAGGCGCGATTTATATGCCCCATGATCATATTTAACGGGAAACTAGATTTTTAACTGTGAACGTAGTTAGAGAGCTGGCTGTTACATTTATTTTGCTATCGGTTTTGATAAGTACGTAAATATATTACGTCTATAATATAATGTGTCTTATTGAAAAATGTTCTAACATGATAAAGGTTTTGATCTTTACAAAATCAAATATTCAGAATCAATAGTTTTTTATATATAATTATACGGCACATCCAAATTTATTGGAGTTTTAAATTTGGACGATACAACACTATTAATTATACGTATGCCATAATTTACAGTGTAACAGTTGTACTATATCGTTCAACTCTTTCGTTCTTGAGCATGCTGCTCACTCAAATATCTTTTATGGATAATGTGCAGCCAAATTCAAACTCAATTGCATTTTATACAAACTAATATTGAATGTATGGCCCTTTCTATCGAAATCGAAGGCTTTTTCATCACTCATCACTGCTAACTTTAAACCAGATATTGAAAACAATTCCCCAACCAGCTCCCTGCCTATAATCCGTCCACAAAAACAGCGTGTTTCATACGACACACGTCAATTGGGAAGAATTTGTGCGTTAACACGATAAAGGTCAGCGAAGTGCACATAAACATTAAGAATCGTCCACTTTAGTGGAATTACGCCTACATATAGTTTGCTTCTGAATAAATTTATATTACCTTGATGCGTTACTAATTTTCTATTGATTGAACATTTTGAAGATACCGTGCTTTTGGATGTTATTGATAGTGGAGTGAATTAAATATTTTTTGGTAAGTTGTGGGATTTATATACAACCTTATTAGGATTATTATTATGACCGCCTCCTTGGTACAGTGGTTGACGCGTGAGTGTAACAACAAGGGGTCCTGGGTTCGATTTCCAGTGGAGACGAAGAAAAAAAAAGTCTCGGTCTGATAGGATCACCTACCCTAAAGAAAATGGACCAGTGAAACAGAATATGTATAATGCATCTGCCTCTTACCCCACAAGGGGACATGGGACTTCACACTCCTTTTATTAGGATTTTGGAAGCTCTTGGTGTGCCTTGTAAAATGTAGGTATTGATTACATGCTTTTTTTATTATTCTTTACGTGCGTTTAAGCTTAAAAGCTTCAAATAGAAACTATTTGAAGTCTCAGTTTTATATAGAGTCATAGAATAGTTTTTTTTTTACTAAAAAATACTTAGGAAATAAAAAATTTTAGAATCGATTCGATTTTTTATCGAACCCGGAACCACAAGTTTGTTATTCAGCTTATCACGGTACTAAGTAAGCGATTAATATAAATTATTGAAGGCTTAATTAAAATTTTCAAATTTATTAATGCAAATAGGTATGAATTAATTTGAAATGATTTATAGGCAGTTACGGGAGGATTAAGATCGTAAATCGATTTATACTCACATTTACTGGACATTTCAATAATTAATTAATAATTATTGAAATTAATAATAATTTAAATAGGTGTGTAATATGCATTATTCAATTTCGGCATCGACACTTGCGACTAGCCAACGGCACAGTAGTAACACTCATTACGTACCTAAAAGTTAGAATGTCGTAGGGGAGACCGGGGTTCGACGTTCCGATTTTGGAGTCGGAGGCAA